>JACXGM010009604.1:0-27360 GCA_016801145.1 Umbra pygmaea | reverse complement strand
AGGCTAGTTATCAGTTGCTAACAGTCATTATGTTTAGGCTAGTTATCAGTTGCTAACAGTCATTATGTTCAGGCTAGTTATCAGTTGCTAACAGTCATTATGTTTAGGCTAGTTTTCAGTTGCTAACAGTCATTATTTTAAGGCTAGTTATCAGTTGCTAACAGTCATTATTTTAAGGCTAGTTATCAGTTGCTAACAGTCATTATGTTTAGGCTAGTTATCAGTTGCTAACAGTCATTATGTTCAGGCTAGTTATCAGTTGCTAACAGTCATTATGTTTAGGCTAGTTATCAGTTGCTAAAAGTCATTATGTTCAGGCTAGTTATTAATAGCTAACATAATTACATTCAGCTTCAATCTGCAAGTATTAATATGTTCTCCATGAGTTGAAAGGTGTTAATTGCCAAAATATAGCTCTGTACCTTCAAACATACAAATCTATATGTGAGAAAATCTGGTTGCTTAGCTGTATATACCATGCTGTTCTCCTTTACGGAAAGGCTAGTTTCCAGCATAGTCAGCTTATAGGAAGTGGCAACTCTAATGCTGAACAATTACTGTCCAGTTAATTTGTGTTAACGCAGATGTTCAAATGAAGGGTTCCCATTTAGGCAGATAATAAACGAGTGCTCCCGATCAAAAGGACATGAGGACTTGAGATTTATCTAAGACCACTGATTCTCAGCATGATTCACACCAAAGCCTTCTGATCTACAGCTCTTGTTCTGTGTCATGTGGCATCAGGGTATTTTTAGCTTGCTTGGTCGGTGATCAGGGCATAACTGATCTGTGGTGCTGGTGGGCTGTTGATGTCACAGTGAGTCAGAAAGCCCCAGGGCCACATAGACGTTCAGACGTACTGGTCCAGGTGGTGCTTCTCCCAGACAGGATGTGACACACTTTTAACTGAGTGAGCCAGAAATGCAATACTATTCCAAAAGATCATGTGCCCATCACTTTTGGAATAGTATTGCATTTTTATATGTAATGAGTCTGAAGGAAAAGTATTGTATTTTTGTATGTAATGAGTCTGAAGGAAAAGTATTGCATTTTTGTATGTAACGAGTCTGAAGAAAAGTATTGTATTTTTTTATGTAATGAGTCTGAAGGAAAAGTATTGTATTTTTATATGTAATGAGTCTGAAGGAAAAGTATTGTATTTTTATATGTAATGAGTCTGAAGGAAAAGTATTGTATTTTTATATATAATGAGCCTGAAGGAAAAGTATTGTATTTTTATATGTAATGAGTCTGAAGGAAAAGGTTGGGACTCTCACAGAGTAGGCATTCACTTCTATTTCAGTCAAGGGTGATAACTGCAAAGAGCAAAGTGAAGGGCACGATGACACTTTGAGTAATGTTCCCTTGTTCATTTGTTCCCTCTCAAAGATTTACGCATGCTCACACACACACACACACACACACACACACACACACACACACACACACACACACACACACACCCTGCAACTGGGATTATTAACCAAAAAGGATTGACCCCACTACTTATTGCAAGCATTCTCCTGACATTCTTCATTATAATAATTAGACTGGAAATTCAAGTTATATTGTGATGGGCATCTCATTCCTTCAACTTAACTGGTTTAAAAATGCAAGTCCCTGGTATAAAGATTACATGTGGTGTTCTATAATCACGTACATTGAGGCAACACCGACACAATCCAACTGAACATTCTTCAACATTCTGTGAATGGCTGGGATATTTTAAAGATCCCTTACATGCTTGGCACCTTGTACAGATTTGCACTTGACAAAATTGATGTACTAGGTTAGACCATTTGTGACCCCATTTCTAAATGGAGGGCCATAAAACTCACTGGCCACCGCACGTGTTCACGCCAGGCCTCTGGGGCTCGGCGTGTTATGTAGGCCAGCCGTTATAGCCGCTTTACAGAGTAGAGGCCGGACAAACAGAGGTGTTTGGGGGTGTATTGATAGGCTAGAGGGTCTCTGTAAGCAACAAAATGGTCCAGAGGACAGGACCCAATGTATTTTATGTCAATAGGCAGATGGATGCTAGTGCGTGTAAGAGAAAAAAATGGAGAGAGGAATGGCTACCCAACCCAGGGTATGTGAGCTGAGCCAGTTGAGGGGGCTGTTGTTGGATAGATGGACAGTAGAGGGACGTGTGTGAATGTCATCTGGCCATCCGTCATGCAAAAAGAGTGAGCTCCAGGGAGGCGTGGTGGTGGGGGGGGTTCAGTGGTAATCCACAAAACAGCTGTGTGGAAAATGGCCTTGGGAGACTGATGCACTCTCATGGCCTGTCACATCTCCTGACCTCAACATCAACAGCCTCTCCAGTCTTCCAAAACTGACTCAAAAAACCACTCACTAGGCTTCTGGCTTTTACAACTAACTGAAAAATTGCTCAACAAGCTCTTAGGTTCTGAAACGTTTTTTCAATCCCCTAGGTTTTGATTCTTGGCCCTACTTCTTGAAACCCTCTTCTGACACAGACAACAATAACAAGTAACATTGATATGCATAATACTGAAGGCAACTCTTTTCCAGTCTGTTTTCAGGCAGTATACCTCGAGTCACGTCCATCAGCCTGGGAGGTTTCATCTTCCTCGGAGCATACGAGCAGATCCGACATCTTCTGGTTTGAAGGCCCTGTCCCGTGAGGCTCCTGTGCTGTCCCAACCTGAAATGTCCCTAGCCTTGCAAGCCTGATGCCAAGGGTTAGCCATCCCTGATCGTATTACCTAGAGCAGTGATTCTCAAACCTCTCCTGGGGATCCACAGCCGGGCCATGTATTAGATGTGAATATATATATATATATATATATATATATATATATATATAGATGAATTAGGTGATTTAGTTCAGGGCTACAACAAAACTGTGAGACAGCTGTGGGTCCCCAGGAGAGGTTTGAGAACCACTGACCTACAAGGCTGCATTCCTTCTCAGCAGTGTCCTGCGGATTTTTAACTACCTGAATTCCGGTTGTTTAACAACACAGAACTCTTTCAAAAGAAACATATCACTAAGCCAGAGTTTCTTCAATGTAGAACCATGTGCGAGTGGAAATGCTATTAAAAGCAATTGTTTTATATACTATTTTTGTTCTGCGTGACTACATTCTTTAGACTGTGAAGTTATTTGTCTAAAGATGGTTAAATGGTTGAAAAACCTCTTCACAGCAGTGGGCCCAAGGTTAGTGCTGTTTTGGTGTATGCGGAGACTGAACAAAACCACCTTCGTTGGTGTAGCAGGACGCCCTTCAGATATCAGAAACATCTATTCTAGATGAAGCCTCGTCCACCACCAGGCTGTCATTGCAGAGCTTGATGGGCCATGGATTTTTATTTAATAATAGAATTGGCAACTTTCACCACATAAATGCAGATGGATGTGAAACTACAATGGACTTCAGCCCATCCCCACTGAAGGAGTTGCCTAACATGTATACTATAGTTAATTAAACCATCTGTTACTAATACAGGTAACAGCAGGTCATTACTCAATAAAATCCTGAATATAATTTTTTTCACTGTGTTGCCTTGGTTAACATCCAGAGCATTATATTCTTTCCCTGAAAATAGAGTTTCCCAATAACAGGTGGGACATTTACTACAGGGGCCATGTCCTTCAGATGTCTGTTGGAGGGAACGTAAAGAGCGTTAAAGCCAGGGAGTGTGAGGGGTAGATGGATGTTACACAGGTGGGAGTGTTTGTCACACAGTCTGTCACTAAGCTGCTGTGGAACAATGTCATACATTTAATTGGTGCACCAGACGTCCAGTTCCTGTCCTGGGGTTTGTCATTCAGCAACTGACGGACGTCCATCTGGAATGCACATTCTGTCCTGCCACAGTACTCTTCATTTAACATCCAGACAGAATGAACTGTGAGTAGAGATGAGCTTTGTATGTACTTAAACAGAAACAACATGTATGGAAAAAGAAACACTCCATGTATTAGCAAAATGTGATTTTATTAGACACTTTAATGCCATGTTAATGCCTTGACATTGGTACAATGATTTCATACAGTTTATTCAAATAAATTACTGCACACCATCCCCATTTCTATTCAGTAATCTGACAACTTCTGAAATCCTGCTTTCTGAAGAATTATCAAAGTAACAGTTATTATTCTTTTATTTTTGTTTTGAAAAGAACAGTTTGCTGACAATTAGCCTACAAGATGGCTTAATATAGGCTTACATTTTTTTTAATGGCTGACATTCACAGTGTTTGGTTGTCAGGGCAATAGGCTGGGGAGATTTCTCATAGGTTTTCCAACAGTAAGCTGTTGACAGACTGATGAGGTTTTTACCAGTCAATAGTTTGTACCAAAATCATATTAAATGGTTGGTATTATCAGTTATGTGAAGTGCTCTGACAAAGGCTTAATACTAGCCGTTACTTGGGAACTTCACAGTGAGAAAGTGACGTTACATGTGTATGACAGAACTTTCACAGTTTACTCATTCCCTTTCATAATGTCGCAGGTTCATGGAATAGCTCAACTAATCAAAAAGGGATGGGGGGTAAATGATAGAAGTTTGACCACATCCGTTAGAAATGTATTTTCCAAGGATCTTGGTCTTTACTTGGACAGCTACAGTTAATAATAATAAAAGAAATGGCGCTAACCCACAATCCCATTCAATATGACCTGTGGGAAGTTTCGTTGAAAAAAACCAGGCCACGTGCTGAATTAGTTCATCCCAATGCAGCCCCAGGAGCCAACTGAAGTGCAGCAGATTGTTGGTAGTTATTACCTTGACATGTAACACATTTCCCAAGAATTCCTCCATTACTATTGGGTTAGACGTACCAGGTCCGCATTTCCAGAAGTTGTTTATGTTGAGTGCCAAAGTGCTTAAACATCCAGATACCTAGATCATTATCCCAAACACCCTTTCTCCTATGTTGTCTTATGTACCTTATCAACTAGATGCATCAAATCAAAGCTTCCTTCATAAAACACCAGTCAGTATGGGTTATGGTTTAAGGCCATGAGGGGCAGCGTTTGCATTTGTCCAAAAACATTCAAGTGCAATAAAGTGTTTCATGGTATGACAGTAGAGCTAGCTCTCACTGATCTGAGTTACAATGAGTCCTTTTTTCATCATGCAATAAGGCACTGTAGTTGAAGCTGGTAGGTAGATGCTGACAAGGCTTGTTAAAAAGACAAAAAAATACCATCACGCCGTTCTTTGTCATGCACAGAATAAATTCAAATACTCTTTGTAAAAGTTATAATATATATATGAAAACTCTTATGTACACTCAACAGCCCAATGCTATATTCTTTTCTGTCTTTCACACATTACTGTACAATATTCCCTACATTTGCATGCTTCAAATGCAAGTCCCATTTAAGAGTTAGGATTGGCTGGCACCTCCCAGAAGAAGGTTAAGTATTTACAGCTGATACGCTCAGATGGGATGCCACCCACTCAAGCTCTGCCTCCCTGTCCCGCCCCCATAGTCCAAATGGGACGGGATCAGACCTCCACCACTGAGGTAGCAGATCCCAGTGCAAAGAACAAGTCCACTCAGTGCTCGTGAGGACTAATGTCAGTGTGAGAAGGGCCTGCTAGTCACTGGCTCTCCTGAGGGGGGTGCTGTGGCTCTGGGAGCATGTCCGTTGGACAGTAGAGTCTGTCTGAGCTCGGGCTCGCGGTCCGTGTCCAGCGCGTACTGTCGTGTAATGGAAGCGAGTTTCACGGGCTTGTGGAAGGCGTCTTCTTGGGATGGGGGGCACTCTAATGTTGTCTGTGCTGTCTGGTCCCCAGAAGAGTCTGGGATAGAACACAGAGCAGAATGCTACATTAGTCACAGTGTACACAGAAACAGATAGCAGTGCCATATGGATGCACTATAACACTACGAAGCAGCAAGCGAGCGGCACTCAGCCCAGTTTCTCCCAGCTAGTTCCTTGCAACAAGGTTAAACCTCCCAGGACAAGACCAGACCTGCTCCTCTGAGTCAATGTCATGGGAACAAGTCAGAACTGCATTTCAATGAACTGAGCCTCCTAACTACAGTAAAATGCCCTTGCAAATACCTGTCAAATTCTGTTCACGTTGATTCGCCATGGGAGGGTTACAAATAAGGGCTTCAAACTCAGATTCCCCAACATTCCCCTCCTGTCTACCAGATTCCCCAACATTCCCCTCCTGTCCACCAGATTCCCCAACATTCCCCTCCTGTCCACCAGATTCCCCAACATGTCCCCTCCTGTCCACCAGATTCCCTAACATTCCCTGTGTCCTCAACAGTGTACAATAGGAAGATCACTACCTGTCCTGTCGTCAGGGTTTCTTGGTGATGACACAGTGTTGTGGTTTCTGGGAAATGCAGGTGTTGGTGGGTCCCTTCTGACTCCGTTAGGGGTCCCGTTGCAGAGTGGTGGAGTGTAGTGCCCTGTGCCCAGCCCTAGGGGTACAGTTACAGTGTAGTCTGTGTGGGGCGGATGGCAGTGCTGTTGGTAGTCCAGGCCTACAGGCCCCAGCCCCTGGTGGATGTAGTCTGAGCTTGACTTGGAGTAGCTGATTCCATTCTCCATACAGTTCGAACACAGTACATCGCCGTGGTAACCTACATTAGCAAGGAGAGAAAACGCACATCAATTACAACGCAAACAACAACACCTGGCTGTTTAAGCTCTTCTTGTAGGTGTAAATCAACACTAACTGATAACATGCTCGAGTGGGGCCAATGTGCATATGAGAACAAACGTACCGGTAGGGTCTATTGGTCCATTGGCCTGAGGTCCAGCACTAGCCTCCACACGGATACAAACATCCTGCCTCTCTGACAGAGTCCCCTGTGATGACAGGTAGCTGGGGACATCCATGGGTACGATGGTTTCATCTGGAAGGACAGAGAGCATCAGAGTACAGCCAAATGGCTAAACTGCCCTTCGCTAAGCTTCAGCCTGAAGCTACAGGTTCTCACCTGTGTTGGTGACGCTGCACTCCTCACTCTTCTTGCGCGTCTGATAGATGATACACACCCACACCAATGATGTCACCACAATGCTGGTCACCACGGCGATGACGATGATGCCCACCGTGACGGTGCTGGGTCCAGTAGGGGCAGCGCAGACAGCCTGGCGCTGGCGGACACTCAGCTGGCTGTAGGCGCGTGCCGTGCCCAGCGCGTTGGACATGATGCACGTGTACCTCCCAGCATCCTCCAGGGCAGCACTGCCAATCACTAGCAGCTGGTTGCCGGGGGTGAAGTGGTGCCGGTCCGAAGGGAGGAGGGGCTGGTCGTTCCTCAGCCAGGTGAGTTTGGGCTGTGGGCTGCCCAGGGCTTTGCACTGCAGGGCCACAGTCTCACCTACCACCACGCTACGGTCCTCCATCTCCTGGGCCAGGTGGGGTGTCTCTGCAGAGCCATGGGACAGGTCAAAGGTCAGTCTACACAACCCACCAGAGCACCCTGGTCAACCCAATCTCAGCTGGCATCACTCCTAATGAGCTAGTTCGTTCACAACAACGTGAATGTATGATTTCTAATTGCATTGATAATTGGTTTACAAAAGTATATCCCAGCTTAGAGCATTTGTTAGCCGTGATACATCGGTCATAAACCACACCTCTACCTACCTTATTGCTTAATTCAACTAGTGGACAAGACAATCCACTAGACTAGGTAACAGTCTTCATTAATGCACTTTCTTAATCTACAGGTGTTAGAAAGCTTTCCACATTCACCATGGTGATCAGACCAAGGGCACACCTGAGGACTGCTTCATATCTCAGGACCAAGTTGTTCTTCCAACAATAGATAGACTGGAGTAGGCCCAGCCCTTCCACATCCACAGAACATGCCAGCATGTGTGCCCTGTGGCCCAACGCCAGCATGTGTGCCCTGTGGCCCAACGCCCCACACATCCAAAATAAGCCGCTCTAGGACAACTGAGGCCTGCAGTCTCAAAAGGCACTGCTGAGAGGAAAAGGGTAACAAACATCCCTCTGTTAGGTCCCCCCATCTGACCCCTGCCCTGACCTCCAACCTCTGACTCAAGGATAGTTCACAGCTGGCATATTCATTTGATTCTAGGACCATGGCTGACCAGTTCAAAATGAGAGTGGAAAAATATCTATATTATCTGAATTCAAACAGGGCTGCCTGTGTGTTTGCTCAGTCCTGACTATAGACCGTGAAGCCTCCAGTCTTACCCAGCACAGTGAGGCTGGCGTTGGCTGACACAGTGCCTGCCGTGTTCTTGGCGGTGCAGCTGTACACGCCCATGTCCTCTGGCTTCACGTCCATGATGAAGAACACATCGTCGTCAGGCATCACGTGCATCCGGCGCTCGCGCGCTGCCGGGAAATCCGTGCCACCATCCTTCTGCCAGGCGATCTGGGGGGTGGGGTGCCCCTCAGCCGCGCACTCCAGCTTGGCAGTGGTGCCTGTACGGATTATGTTGTCTCCAGGAGTCTTCAGAAATGTAGGCAACACTGTGGGAAATAGAGAACACATGGGTGAGCCACACTGACGTCTCCATGACTGTTCACCCCTCGACCACATACAAACACCAGACACACTAGCAGTTTTTAAGTCATCGCTGGGTAGTGGTGGGGACCGCACAGCCAGCTAGAAACAGCCTGCAGACAATCAGTCAGCATCTGTGGCCTGAGCTGACAGAACGCACGTTAGACAGGCACTCTGTCAGCACCATGACGCGCGTACATCGATTTGTTCCAAATTCCAGCCAGAGAAACTTTGGGAGAGGGAGACTTTGTTTAAGATCGGAATTACCACTAATCTCATCACCCAGTTCTGGAGATTAACTGAGATTATTTGATACTAAATCAGCATTTATTACTGAGGGAAAATGGTCCCCCAGCACGTACAAACACAAAAACATTGCATAGAAATTGGCCAGTCATAACAGAAGACAATGTTCAGAGGCTGGCTACTTACCATTGACAGTGAGGCGGGCCTTGGTGGAATAGGAGGAGCCAAAGTGGTTTGTGATGATGCACTGGTATCGGCCCTCATGGGCAAAGGTCACGTGACGCAGGTGCAGAATTGTCGTGTACTCCATCACCCCAACAGCCTCATGCTCAGCCCCATGGAGAGCGCGCATGTGGGCAAAGTTCTCCATCTCGGCGTGGCGGAGAAGCTCCTGGTCTTTGCGCCATGCGAAGGTCATGGGTGAGCTGCTGCTACTGGCTGCCGTGCACGTGAGCCGCACGTCACTACCAAGCACCGTCACCGTGGTCTCCGGCTGCACCGTGATCTGCGGCTTAGGCAGGTCGTCTACAGCACAGAGACGAACATGTCGTTAGAAGGGCATTATACTGGTTTATCTCAGCCACAGAAGATATGTATGCAAATGTATTGTCCGACAGAGTAAGACAAACACACATTCAGATGGATTAGCACATGGCAGCTTAAACAAACAAAGACACCCACTAAAGCTACAGCGAAACCCTGGAACAAGCTCACCAGGCCGGAGAACACCTACATAAACAAGCACACATTCTGGAAACAACAGCGGCTGGAATCTAAAGCAGCATCTGGTTCTCGCTGCAGGATGGAAACACTCACCACAGACAAACCTCTCTGGAGGAGCCTGGAAGATGCTAATCCCCTTGAGGGTTTCTGGATGGGCACAGGTGGCCTTTACGTCGGTGTGTAAGCCCCGGGCAACCAGCCACTCGGGCAACCAGTGGAGCTGACAGTCACACAGGAAGTTGTCACTCTGAATGATCCTGGGAGAAGGGGAGCATTGAAAACAACAACAATCCACTTATTCCATGACTGATGACGAATCCTGTAAACACGTCACATCACTGTGGAGACAATCGCAATTTCTAGAGACTAAGCTTGAGGTGTTTGTGTGGACTCACAGGCTTTTAAGGTTTCTCATCTTGTTGAAGGCCTCTGGCTGGATGGAGCGGATGGCGTTCTCACCCAGGTTCCTGTTGAGACATTGAACAGAGGGCGACCCTTTAGCACTGACAGACGGCGGACACAGGAATGTACACAGACACCTGTGTTATGGCCTGCCAGAACTCGCTCTGCCTTTATTTATAAGGGCTTATTTTAAACAAGGTGGAAAGTTTCAGGCGGGTTAAACCAAAGATGATATCCAGCTTTTGAATCGCTTTCTCCCTATTGGTTGGAGCCTGCAAAGGGGCTTATATAAATTCCATTTCTTCTTCGAAACTGACCATATGCTCAATAACTTTGTTGGCCGGCACCAGGAGAAAAGGCCAGAGTTGAATCCGCCTCTAACGAGAGGCAAGCAGCTGGCCCCACAAACTGCCTGTGTTCTCCATTTACAAAGACCCTATTAAATTGCTAGCAGCCCTGTCAGGCAGCCACTTTTGGCGGCCGCTTTCGTGGGTGTGTAGTGCATTGTGGGATACTCACAGGTGCTCCAGGGCCTCCAGGCCAGAGAAGGCTTTCTTGGCCACTGACTTGATCTTGTTTCCAAACAGAGTTCTGCAATTTCCAAACATGAAGGGCGCAGATAAACAGGGAGAACATGGGGGGAGGGGGGAGAACAGAGAGAGAGACCGGAGAAAGGGATAAGGGATGAGAGAGAGAGCACAATTAGTGAGCTGAATCTGATAAGAGCAGAGGATTGAGCTATTGGAAATCCGAACTATGGAGATCAGGAGGGTGAGTGACTCTGCTCTTCAAAGACGACTTTTATCTTTATTAGAATTTAACAGTGATGACAGGGTGGGGATACAAGCCGGTGGGGGGGGCATGAACAGCAGGTTGTCTGACTGAGGGACAACACAGCTTGTAGAGTAATAAAAGTACCCTTGTCACGGCCGGGTTCAAGCATGGAACAAGCAGCTTGCCCCATTCTGGGGGTCTAATCCGGGCCACTCTTCAAAAGACGAGCCCCCATCCCCCAATTCTTCCTCTCTGCTTTCCTTTCCAGGAGGAGGCATGGACATGGGGTCTGGTTCAGAGGTAAGCCCCCTGCATCCTGTCACACCTCCTCCACATGGATCCACTGACAATCAAGTGTTGAATGGAAATACTCAGTTTCCAAAACCACTGGTCATGTGTCTGCTTGGTTACCTTTAGGACTGGGGCAGATTGGCGAACACCACCACACATGTTGATAAGACCTGAAATGATATCACAGTTCCACTAAGCTGTCTACTGAAACCAAACCAACCAGACTGTACAGAGAGATGGTCGTCCCTGCAGAGGAAACACCCTGACTACAATTCAATGCCCTCTCCGTGGCTAACTGGACCCTCTCCGTAGACAAAAAAATATACATTCAACCAAAGCGCTTTACATAGTGAGGGTGAAAGCCCACCTCATCCAACACCAATACGTAGCACCCACTTGGGTGATGCACGGCAGCCATTTTGCACCAGAACGCTCGCCACACATCAGCTATTGAACACTAAAGCAGTTCAGCTCCCAGACCCACTCAGAACTTGGACAACCAGTGGAGTCTGGTAAACCAAAATAAAAACCAGATAAAGGCTTGTTTCGATTTAAATGCCAACTGCCATCAAAATATTAACCTGCATGCTTAAAAACAAGGCTAATAAAAACCATGGCACTTAAACTCATCTCACGGTTTTCAGCTTAAAATGAAAACATGGGGGACGGAGAGAAGAAAAACATGCGTGAGATGGTCCTATCTGAAGCCAGGTATAGAAAACTCCATGTAGGCTAAAGGCAGAGACAGGCTTCAGAAAAGAACAGGATGGCATTAAAACCCCTTCACACAGAGACTGTACAGAGCTGTAGACAGTCAGCAACCAGTGCCAGCCCACCCAGTACCAAGGCACCTGAGGACAGGAGGATACTCACAGCTTGTTGAGGCTGTCCAGTCCAGAAAAGGCCCCATTGGTGTCCTCGATTGTGCCGGAGATGTCGTTATGGTCCAGTTCCCTGTGGAGACAGAACACAAGCAGGGATCAGGGAAAGCCAAAGCAGAGACACTGAGTATCCTGGGCTGAGACACTGCTGGTAGTCATGGGTTACACCCACCCCTCCCCTTGTGCACCTGGGCTGAAGAGCTAGCCTCTGTCCTGCTCTGCCAACCAAGCACATTCCTTCCTGAAAAAGGAAGGGGGCGAAAGCACACAACCCAACACACGTATAATTCATGGCGGCATGGAGGGATTCAGACAGTCAGGGGGTCAGCACTGAAGTCTGAAAGACGAGCATGGCCAAGTCCATGCTGAGCCAGAATGAGACTCAATAAAACCCACTTTCACTTCTGAGTCAGCCGGAAAGTTTCCACACACATGCTGAATGCAATTAATACGCTTTCTGACACTCAAACAGCTGAAGTCATCTTGGCAAAGGAGCAGTTTGAGTAATAAGTTAAAACAAAAACAACAGGGGAACAAAGACGTGAGTCACTGCTCTATAACACACATTGTTCTGTGTTAAAATAGGTTCCTTCAAACTCTGAAAACCTTGTGAGTCTGACAGCCCCCCCCTCCCTTCCTTTGCCCCCATGGCTGGATTCATCTGCCAATTTCCTATTCTTTCTGGCTGGCTGAGCGTGTTAATGCAGGCAGTGGCGGGGGCCCCTAAGGACTGACCCCTCAGCTGAAAAGCTTGCAGTCTCTGGGCTTTCACACCATCCACAGCCTCCAGCACTGCGCCTCTCCGGGCAACAGGGTTGTCCAATTAAAGCTGCCCCGGCTCTGTTACCGCTTGGCTCGGCCTGCCCAGTGCTCCCCTGATTAGATTAGGCCTGCCTCAGGAAGACGAGGGCGGGAACATGGAGAGATGGAGCTGCATTAGAGGGGATAGGAAGTCAAGAGGAGAAAGCATGTGGGTTGAAAGAGTCCGGACAGGAACAAAAAGAGAAAAGGCAGAAAGAACGAGAGGAAAGAAGCGCGGGTAAGAGACGAAGGCCAACAGAGGGCCTCTCACACAGCACAAGCCCCTCCCTCTCCGTATGCACTGGCTGGTCACCCCACTGTGAGAAAAGCAGTCTCCCATCTAAAGGCCTGGGTATTTTCTCTGGCTCTAAGGGAAGATTCCAGCCAAGAAGATGTTGAGGAGGAGGACACACCCCCAGCCTCTTTCCTTTTTGTGTGTAAGGGGGGCTCCCATGCTGATTTTAACTTGCCCTTTAAAAAAAAAAAAGGCACAGTCCACAGAGGTGAAGGATGGGGAACATGTGCATCCAACCTCAAGGGGAACCACCGACCGAAACAAAGAGGAAGGAACGAGAACAGACGCACCAAAAGAAAGGTTCACCGAATTAGACCATGACAGTAGTTACGCAACCAAACCCCTCCTAAACAGATTGGTCAATGTTAGGTTATTTCCCGAAGTCAAGTACATTCGTAGTGAGAACATTGTGATAATTTGTAGCCTGTTGGAATGTGCTGCGTTACATCCACAATGATTTATCGATTCTTATTTGCCAAAGAAGTCTCATTTAAATTCATCCAGTTCCATTCGCTTTTGCACTACAAGCCCAACGATCATTTCAGCAGAGCTTTTGTTTACGCCACAATGTTTTATAGGTACATAATCACGATAGGACAAAAGATGCTCCGACCCCACACATGAATATACATGAGTGCAAACTAGATCTGTTTTGAAGCAAAGCCAACATCCAACTCCACTTTCCAAACAGCTCCTCTGGGGCTTAATAAAGACATCCTGAAAATGTAATCCACATGAAGAAAATGCAAACGCCAATCACGCATTGTTCTCCGGTGAGTCACTCAAATGAGCCCAGTGTTCTTACAGGAGACGCAGGGCCTTGAGCCCCCGGAAGGCCTCCTCCGCGATATGGCTGATGGAGTTGTGTCCCAGGCGGAGTGTGTGGAGGTCCCCCAGGACGGCCAGACTGCCCTCATCCAGACGACTCAGGTTGTTGTAAGACAACGACCTGCGGGAGAAAAAAAGGAGAAATAGATGCGTGTCAGATCCTGAGCAGGACGACAAGTCAGCACAGCACTATTCAAATGTGTCTCCGTCTAGACTGGGGCTGTATTTTTCCACTGTGGCGTCAGTGTAATATCTACTCATCCACAGCCGGCTTCCTATCCTGTTTGATAAAGAGAGTCAAGGGCACAAACCATTTACCACTCATTTACATTTCCAGTTGTGTTCTCAGACGAACACTCCTCAGATGTTATTTCCAGACTTGAGCCTGACCCGAAGGTGATAAATCTTTCTCGTCAAGCAGATCGAAAGGTCTGTCGCGTGGATGACTGGGTTGGTCAGTCACGTGTGGCTGGGTTCTGGTGCCCCCCCAGGCGGGCTGCCGTCTTATGCCCAATGTAATTAGAAGCAGGTCATAAAGACAGCTCTGCTACACCAGCAGGCTCTACAAGCCACTATGCTCACTGATATCAGTCATCAGGTCTCGCTAATAAAATCATATATCCCCAGACAGGCATTGAGTGCAGTGATTCGGGAACACGGATACACAGAGCGATGTGTCTCTGACTCACACCGGGACGCAGCTCGCAGACAGACGGGAGCCAGACAGACAGTTAGCTGAACTCTATAGAGCGGTCTGACAGACAGACAGACAGCCACAGGTAGTGGCAGTATCACCTTGTTCATTAGACAAGAAGAGCCCCTGCTATTAGCCTGAAAAGCCTCCAACAGAGACTTATACATCCTGAGCCAAACTGACTGGGAGACCTGAATACACACTCAGAGAGAAGGCTTAGGAACTGTCAATCCTGCCACTCATTATGGGATGAACAGGCTTAGAGAGACACCCGTGTGAGGTACTGAGCACTAACTGTATCATGTGTCTGGTAAACGTACACGGATGGGCAGTGGAACATTATTAAAGGTGAGTTTCTTAGGGCAGCGGATTCCTGTAATTTCTACTCACTTCTCTCTTGTTGTTGGACAGAGAATTATTAAAGCCTAGTTCCTGACATTGGCTAGTTTACCTGCCAAATTTTTTTTTATCCAATCTGAAAAAGCAGTAAGATGAGAACGAATGTGAAGTTGATTTTAATTTTTTTTTGTCCTGAGCAATGGAAGAATTTTTTTTTTATTTGGGTTGGGTTGAGGCAAGGAGGCCTACATTTTCATGAGGAGGTACTCACAGTTCTCGAAGTCTTTGACAGAACCTCCATCCATCTGGGTTGATGTGGGAGATGGAGTTGTTGCTGAGGAAGAGCTGCAGCAGAGAGGACAGGCCGTACAGGGAGCCGCTGTTCACCTCCCGCAGGGTGTTGTAGTCCAGGTGACTGCATGGGAACGAGGAGGGCAGAGACACAGGTTCAGTGAACACATTGTGGGAATAGTAGTTTGGTATGACAGAAGGTCATTACACAGATTAGTTTATAGCTCATTACTGGCTTAACATGAAAAATGTCTAAATGGAACAGTTCTATGTAAATTAGGAGTTGGAGCCTTCAACAAACACAGTAGGTCCGCTTATTATCCTTAGAGCGAATCCATTGTTGGGTTGAGTCTACCTGAGATCCAACCGGTCCTTTAGAGCGGGGAGTAAACAAATCCATTGGATCTGAGACAGGCTGTGGGAGCCAGGCTGAGTCAAGAGCAGCATGTTTGTTACTCACAGCACTTTCATCTTGGCTAGGCCCCAGAAGGCTCCGTCAGTCAGCTTGCTGATGTTGTTCCTCTGCAGCTTGAGAACCTCCAGACTGGCCAGGCCGTGGAACGTCAGCCCCTCCACCTGCCGCAGACGGTTCCTGTTCAACTCCCTAAAGAAAACACCACACCCCAAACTCAAAAGCCAGTATGAGAAGACTCACAGTGAGAGAGCCCCACCAGAGAGTTCCTGAAGTGATACAGTAACCAACATCTGGACATTTCTACCATGGTGTCTATTCTAGCCACAGACTGAGATGTTACGAGAAGGTTTTAGTCCAGGGTTAAGATATGACCTGGCCCATCAAACACGTGTTTGAAACCTTGATCAGTCAGGCGCCTCTCTGCAGAGGCAGAGAACATCGTGAGAGATCTTTGACATGCGCTTTGGAGAGCAGAGCCCTGGACTGGGTTCAACTAACTTCTGCTGAGTGGTATTAATTGCACTATATAAACTGCTGTGGACAGTTGTCGTCAAATGTTCTGAGAATGATTTTGCCTAAAAACACAGCAATGAATAAAGAATGGTACCAACACATCCTCTGAGAGAAAGTTCTGCAAACCATCCAAGAACAGTTTGGTGACGACCAATGCATTTTCCAGCATGATGGAGCACCTTGCCATGAGACAAACGTGATAACTAAGTGGCAGGAAACTCCCCAGACCTTATCACCTTAATCCCATTGAGAACTTATTGTCGATCCTCAAGAGGCGGGTGGACAAACAAAAACCCACAAAGAATGGGCTGCCATCAGTCAGGATGTGGCCCAGAAGTTAATTGACAGCATGCCAGGGCGGATTGCAGACGTCCTGAAAAAGGGTCAACACTGCAGAAATTGAATCTGCATAAACTTAATGTTAATGTCAATAAAAGCCTTTGACACGTATGAAATGCTTGTAATTCTACTTTAGTATACAATAGTAACTACTGACAAAAAGATCTAAAAACATTGAAGAAGCAAACTTTGTGGAGCCCAATACTTCTGACATTCTCAGACCTTTGACCACGACTGTATATTCAAATTGCCATCATCAACACAGAGGCAGCGTACTTTGTGAAAATTAGTATGTGTCCCATTCTCAAATCTTTTGACCACAACTGTACATTCAGTCTCACAGAGACACACAAATTACTCCACCAGATAATAACGACGTCTGTTTCAGACTAGCTGTATGACAGCTTTGTGGCTCTGTGCACCTGGCGTTTGAGGTTTGATAGCACAGCCCAAGAGCACAGACGAACAATAAACATCCATGCAGCGTCTTTGTGTCCCCCATGTTGCCACGAGCATCAACAGATACAGTATCAGTGGACCACATGCTGAACAATACCACCCGGAGAGACTTGCAGGGCTGTGGGGAGAAGGGAGCTGCTCTTACAATGGTGGAGACTCCTGTTACATGCATCTTCCCCCCCAGAGAGGAGGTGCTGATGTATGGATGCTAGCTCAGTGCTGCAGGGGAGGGGGAGACAATGACAGAGCCCAGCCCACCATGGGCACACGATGGAGGACATAAATCAGACATAGTATCGCTCTGATGGTTACAGAAGCTGCTGCCCTGGGCAGTGGAGGTGCACACCCTCCTGAACAAATGGGACGTCGTCCAGTGAGTCAGTGTCCTTTGGTTTATTAACACGTTTAGATGTTATTTCCCCTCATGTGCTCATAGATTATGAGTAGTGTTACTGAAGTGTGTTCAACATCTGGCCCAGTGTGATTATCTCAGGATGGCTGACGATGGGCTTGTCAGGAGACGAGAGCTGAATGGATGGATGTGACCGTGAAACAGGACTTACAGTTGGGTCAGTTTGGGGAGATGGAAGCCCTTGACAGGGAGCTGAGATATGCGGTTCCGGCTCAGCCTGAGAACCTGCAGGGATGAGGAGAGCTGGTCCAGAGCACCGGCCTCCAGCAGGTGGATCTTGTTGTTGCCTAGGTACCTGAAAGACAACATTGCACAGGTTTAGGCATCCTCAACAAACCAGAATAGAAACTACAAAAAAGCAGTTCCAGTTAGTGAACATTTAAGACTAGAGGATAAGGGATTTTCTTACAGGTCTTTGATCTGTAGGCCTCCTGGGAAATTTTGACCTCTGATTTCGGTGACATCATTGTTGCTTAGGTCCAGTGTTTCCACAGAGACCAGCTCTCTCATCAGCGTCCCATCGATAGAACGGATCTTATTGTGATGTCTGGAAATAAAACATACACACAGCTCCGTAAGAACAAATCTAAATCGACAGATCCAGAAGAAAGGTATAACATGATAGCTCCTGTTCTTCTCCAAACCCACTTTAGACACTTGTTTCAAAAGAACAAACAAACCCCCTCCCTCGTCTCTAAACCCACAGAGGGATAAAAGCAGAGCACACAGAGCAAAGTGTCCCCTGCTCCCACGGCAAACTTGCACTTAGAGTCCACAAACAGACTGTGGTCCTCTCCAGAAACACACTCAAGGACACGTACAGCCTGACACCAACAGCCAGGACATGGAACATTCTGGATTAATGAGGCCATTGTTCTCAGAGCACTTAGATACAGTCAAGTTAAGCTACGCTTTAGCTACTTGAAAGTGTGATGAGCCATAGGTCAATAGACACAGATCATTGTGTTCAACAAGGGGTCATCAGCAGACACAGACCCAGTCAAATTACTTTTAATGTCCTACCATAACTAACAGACTCCTGCCAAGGTCCCAATGTCCCTCTGGTGTTATCACTATGTTTTGGATGTGTGTTTAAACCAACTTTTATACCAAGCAACATGTTTTTCATGAAGTACTTGTAAACTTCACTATGGGCCGGTGTCATGGCAAGGATTAAGCATAGTCTTGACTAAAGTCAAACAGCGTTTCAGTCAAAGACCATCAGGCATAGAGATTAACTTATCACTGACCGAAACATTGTTTGACTTATTCACTACAGTTTACATTTGCAAGCATTGACATTGTATGAGAGCTTTTTTACTTTTACATTAATGTTTCTCTCTTTTACACACCTGTGTGTGACTTCTATACTAGGTGTGCCTACACAATTTGTTAAAACTTCACTATATGAAATTGTATACCTTTATAATATTGTTGAAGAAACTGTTCAGCATAAGTTAGTAAAAAGCCAAAGACAGAGGACAAGGTTTTAATCGTATATTGTTTAAAATATTATTATAAATTATTATTATTTCAAATAAGTAGTTCTCTGTATTGCAGCCATGGTGTTAGTCACTTTATATCACTGGTTTATTTTGCTTGGAGAGATGAGGGAGATTCACCAATACACCATCTTACATAGAGACATATAGGCACAGACCGGATAGACAACCGTCCTTCAAATTGACCAGATGGTTGGTTTTTCTCATCCAGTGTAGGAAAGTGGAGCCAAAGGAGGTGGGGCCATAAAAGGAGGTGGGGCCATAAAAGGAGGTGGGGCCATAAAAGGAGGTGGGGCCATAAAAGGAGGTGGGGCCATAAAAGGAGGTGGGGCCATAAAAGGAGGTGGGGCCATAAAAGGAGGTGGAGCCAGTGTAGTCCATTGTAATCTGAGCAGTGATGAAAGGCCACGCTCAATGAAATGCATGACATGTACCACAGCCCCGGTAGCACTTCTCACACCCTGACTAGTGTTACTGTTCCCCTTCTCTCACACCACCCTCCAGCTGACCTGACCCCCCTGCACACATACACAGGGGCACACGCACAAGGACACACACACACACAAATTCTTGCCTCCAAAAGAGGGTCAGCTCTATTCCAACAGTTGTCTCCTTAACATGAACACTACCCGATATTAACCAATTCCACATTGGGAAGATGAGATCTAGTAAACATTCAGAGCTAGTGGTGGTGTTTGATAAGTGTCCAGCCAGGTGTTCTACCGGTCAAACTGCACGTTCATCTGCCCCCACACAGATGTTCTCATGGGCTCAGGAGGTCTGCTGGTCTGAGAGGCCCAAAGCCCACCTGAATAAACAGTGTTGGAAAGAGTTAAAGATGCCTAGAGGAAGCCTGCCTGACTGAGGGAGAACAGGGCCTGCGCAGAACAAGTCGGGTGGGGGGGGGAGGTCAACAGCTGCTAACCCTTGCTGGGAAAAACTAGACCGAGTTGATGAAACAGGAGGCAGAGGCTGACTCTCCCCCAGAAGACCACAACCGTCCTCCAGCCCTCTCAGCCGCTCCTCCCACGGTCAGACTGTCCAGCTGTGTGACACCCAGAGGGGAGAGGTTGGGACCGGCCGCCCATCCAAGCCTGCGGACAATAGATTCCTTTAAAAAACTCTGATCATCTCATTTTTTGGGTTGGTTCCCCCTCTCTTTGATGTTGAGTGTACATTCAACCGAGCCGTTAATTCCAAAGCTCACAATCGCATTCAGTCATTTGATTTTCCGTGGTTCAGTTTTGAAGCTGTGTTTGATGTTGACCGCTGCCCGTGTTCCCATTTCCACTGTGATCTTTGGGATGTCAGAGTTGTTTTGATGTCAGGAATGAAGACAACAGACGGGTTGTTTTAAATCATTCCATTGGCCATGTGATTTTAATAGAGTCGTTTTTACACCTCTATGTAGTTGGAAGGACAATGGACAGTTATTTTAAGGTCCCACTCTCTGTTGTGGCATTGTTTAATGGTGGGAGCCGAGCTGCATTCTGGGAAAGCAGGATGCCAGGTGCCTTGTGGGAACCCTGGGGCGGGGACATGCAGCGGCTGATCTGACTGGCTGATCTGAAAGCAGTAATTAATCTAGGCTAAAGCCAGATGGCCACGCAGATTATCTGGGCTGCTATGATTGGCTTATCTGCATGATGAACTCCACAAGTGAGAAGATCTAAAGACTGGCCCGGTTGAATGGAAGAGACAGTCAGGGACAGTCCCCTATGTCAGTTGGTACGGAGGCAAACTGCCCCACCCGAGAGAGTCTGAGCAGCCTCACAACAACACTGCCTTCCAAACACCAATCTTAGTCAAAGAAATTATAGCGCAATGCTAAGAAACCTATCTGGAACTTAAAAAAAAAAAACTAAAAGCCAAAGTAGACTAGAATGTTATCTGACCGTAAAGGAATTATAAACTAGAAGAACACATCTATTCTTTTAGAGACAGAAAGCAGAGACAGAGCCTAACCAGGTACAGGGTCAGTGATCGCAATTTGGCAATTGAAACAGGAAGACACAAAAAGTCATGACAACCAAAAGAAAACAGAGCATGTCATCACATACAATGTAAAGCATTCAAAGACACAAGGAACATCTACTTTAACAAATTTAACTATATAATCCAAAATTTCAAAGATCTGAATGATCATTCAAAATGAAACATTCTACTGGGAGAAACAGGGCATATCCTGCTGCCCAATATGTACAAACATATTACACAAGGCTAGTCCACCTTATACATGGACTAATAATAGTCTAGAAAACTACCAAAAGGCAATAACCAATTACCAAATTAAATTCCTCCTAGACAGTTTCTTGGCCCTACACATATCATCACAACAAAAATGGAATAAATCTGGCTGTACAAAATATAAATACATTTTTTGACAAATTGGCATCATTATCTGATTTAAAAAAGACACCCCAACGCATAATAAAAAAGTCAAATAACAACAAATGTTTCGATCATGACAGCAAAACTATAAGGAAAAAACTCAAACATATCCAATCAAAAACGAAATGAAAAGAGTACTGGGAAACACTTAAAGAATACAAACAAACTATCAGAACAAAACAAGAAAAATACATAAAAAAATCAACTAAACCAAATTGAAGAATCCCTTGATTCAAACATATTTTGGGAAAATTGTAACTCCTTGAACAAACCATATAGAGAATTAGCTATCCAGAATGGTGAAATTTGGAAAATCCACTGAAGAACTATATCAAAACATAACAATGAACATGAAACAAAAAGAAATATGTGAACAACTCAAAAAAATGCACGCCCTTAAACCCAAAAAACTTGCGGTATAGATGGGCTATTAAATGAAATAAATACATAGATCACAAATTTACCACTGCCATTCTCAAACTTTTCAACAATGTTCTGAGTGTAGGCTATTTCCCAGATGTCTGGAACCAAGGACTAATTCTACCCATTTTTAAGAAAGGTGACAAATTTAATCCCAACCATTATCGTGGCATTTGTGTCAACAGGAACCTGGGCAAATTATTCTGTGCCATCATGAACAGCTGATTACTGCATTATCTTAACCAAAACAATGTCCTAAGCAAAAGTCAAATTGGATTCCTACCAAATCATCGAACATCCGATCATATCTATACTCTCCACACCCTCATTGACAAACATGTAAATCAAAACAAATAAAAAAATTCTCGTGCTTCGGAGATTTTCTAAAAAGCATTTAATTCAATCTGGCATGAAGGAATTTTTTACAAATTCATTGAAAGCGGTGTGGGTGGAAAAACATATGATGTTATTAAATCAATGTACAAAAATAACAAATGTGCATTTAAAATTGGAGAAAAATGCCCAGATTTCTTTCCTCAAGGGTGAGGACTAAAACAAGGGAACAACTTAAGCTCAAGCCTATTTAACATCTACATAAATGAATTGACCAACATGCTTGACAAATCATTAGCCCCAGGACTAACTGTTCATGACACAGAAAAAAAATGCCTCTTGTATGCAGACGATCTGGTGCTACTATCCCCAACCAAAGAGGGCCTACAACAACATTTAAATGTCGGCATCAGTTATGTCAGACCTGGGCATTGACAGTCAATCTAAAGAAGACTAAAATCATGGTATTCCAGAAACAGTCCAGATGTCCAGAAAACAGATACACTTTCTTATTAGGTTCTACTCAAATAAAACACACATATGCATACACATTTGGGACTAAAAATAAGCTCCACTGGGAACTTCAACCTGGCTGTGAATGAACTGAGAGACAAGGCAAAAATAGCTTTTTATACAATCAAAAAAGTATCAAATTAGACATAACAATTAGGATCTGGTTCAAAATATTCGAATCAATAATTGAACCAATTGCACTATATGGCAGTGAAGTGTGGGGCCCGCTTACAAAACAGCAGAATTAGGCCAATTCCCTCTTCTAATTAATATCCAAAAAAGAGCCACCAAATTTTACAATCATTTAAAGACAAGCGACCCCAACTCCTACCACTACAAAGCTCTCCAATGTCAGGAGGAGACCAAAGAGAAGAGTCCCTTTAGTCAGCTGATCACGAGACTAAGGTCACAAACAAACAACAACCCATCAAAGTCTCAGAACAGCACTCAGACAATTTGGCCCAACCAAATTATCACAAAGCAAAAAGAAAGTTACATTACCTATTGGAAAGAAACCAGACAGTACACAGTAGCAGGCTACCTGACCACTGTTACTGATAGAAAAATACTGAGTATGTACAGACTCAGTGAGCACAACCTAGCCATAGAAACAGGCTTTCACAGGCAGATCTGGAAACCCAGGGAGGAGAGGTTGTGCTCACTCTGCCAACAGGGAGAAGTTGAGACAGAAGAACACTTTCTTCTGCACTGCCAAAGCTATTCAGTTATACGGCAAATCTATTTCCCTAAATTTAAAAATATATTTCTTGGAATAAAAACTGAACGTGAAAAAATGCAGTATATTTTAGGAGAAAACGAACACTGTGCTATATTAGCAGCAAAATGTGTTGCTTCCTGCCACTCCCATAGAGAGAGCCTGATCAATAAAGAACAAGCTTAGAACAATTAGAGAGGCCAACTTCCACCGAGGGCGCTACCTACCTACATGCCCCAGCCCCTCAGTCAGAGAGAGAGCAAGGCCGTGGCTGCCAGAGCACCAATACCATCTGACCACTGGGGTCCAAACCAGATAAGAGACCTAGTTACCTTAATGTGCTCAAAACTGTTAAATTAACATGGGCTTTCAACATTATTGGACACGAGATACCTATTCATACAGTAGATGCAGATATATATGTATGTGTATGTGTGTGCATGTACATATGTATAGGTGTGTGTAGGTATGTATGTATACATACATATAATATGTACATGGCAGTTATAGTACTTAATGTTGTTGGGAGTTCAGTTTTTAATTGTATATTTCTGTGAAACACAGATCTGTATCTAGACAAATGTCATTCTCAATTAGTAGCTGGAATATCCAGGTTTTATACTCCACAACCTTTGGGGATAAAACAATACATCCTGAATTTGTAAAAAGTGTAAATAATTTAGATATCATCATCCTACATGAAACATGGAACCATTCATATTTACTATATAATTGTCCTAATAATTACATTGAATTTTCTGTACCTTCTGTAAAAAATAACAATGTTAAAAATGGAAGAGATTCAGGGGGAACATTAATTTGCATAAAGCACAATATAAAAATGATATCTCACCAGTGAAAAAGGGAAAAACTCACCTTTGGATAAAAATCAACAGAGGGATAATTAATAGCACCAGAGATATATATTTATGTGCAATCTACATCCCACCCTCAAACTCCCCCTACTACACTGAGGAGATCTTTCAAAACTCCAAAAGGAGATAATTAACTTCCAGTCAATGGGTCACATCTTAATATGTGGAGATCTCAATGCAAGAACTGGAAAAAAGAAAGACTACATCGAAGTAGATGGAAACAAACACATATTCGGCCAAATCTCCCCAATCTCAGCTCACACAATACCACAAAGACAAAGTTTTGATAATATTATAAACAAAAATGGAAAACAAGTTCTCCAGATATGCAAAAGCCTGGGCATATACATCGTAAATGGAAGGACCCGTGGTAACACTCTGGGTAGAATGACCTATTCCTCTGTTTTAGGTAAAAGGACTGCATTTATATAGCGCATTTTACTGACCAACAATGGCCACCAAAGCGCTTTACATTTGCCTCACACTCACCCATTAATTTACACATTCATACACCGACGGCGGTGTCAGCCATGCAAGGCGCCAGCCAGCACGTCGGAAGCAACTGGGGTCAGGTGTCTTGCTCATGGACACCTCGACACTTGGTCAGGAGGTCCCGGGGATCGAACCACCAACCTTCCGGTTGCTAGACAACCTACTTGATCCACTGAGCCACTGCCGCCTCTGTTTTAGGTAACAGTGTGGTGGATTATACTATAACTGATATCGACCCAGAGGATATCAGTGCCTTTGTAGTTCTACCACAACTTCCCTTTACAGAGCACTGCCAAACAACACTATATCTAAATAAGTCTATAAAATTGCACCAGAATAAGAAACCAGCAAAATGTACGACCTCCATCAAAAATATATATGGAAAAAATGTAGCAGCATAGAGGATTATTTAACTGCACTTGGCAATACAGAAATCAATTTAAAACTTAATATCTTCAGACTTACTATATACCCATGCACAAAAGATGGAGTAAATTTGGCTACACAGCATTTAAACAATATATTTGATGAATTAGCTACAAAATCAAATCTAAAAATAATGAACTATAGAAACAAAATAACAAAACATAAACCTTCAAAAGAAAAATGGTTTGATAATGAATGTGTATATGCTAGAAAACAACTAAGACTACTATCTAACCAAAAACACAGAGAACCCCATGAGAATCAAATACGGGTCCAATACCATCAGGCACTAAAACACTACAAAATACTAATCAATAAGAAAAAGAGCTTTACAGATCTGAAGAACTTAATACAATAGAAGAAGCCATTAAGCGAAACATCTTCTGGAATTTATGGAATAAATTCAGTCCAGTATTATTAATACCAGAATACTGTCCTTCCTTACCAAGCACAACGTCCTAAGTAAAAATCTAATTGGCTTTTTACCAAAATATCGTACGTAAGACCACATTTACACTCTGCACACCCTTATCAAAAACTACACCAAAATTATAAAAGGGAAAATATTTGCATGCCTTATAGACTTTAAAAAGGCATTTGACTCAATTTGCCATGACGGGCTATTTTATAAACTTATTGAAAGCGGTATAGGGGGTAAAGTTTGACACTATTAAATCATTGTACACAGAAAATAAATGTGCAGTAAAAATAGGCTCCAAAAGAACAGAATTCTTTAAACAAGGGCATGGAGTTAGACAGAGATGCAGTTTGAGTCCAACTCTGTTTAACATTTACATCAATGAACTAGCAGCGATGTTGAAACAATCTGCAGCCCCAGGTCTCACACTGCATGATACCAACATCAAGTTCCTGCTCTATGCCGATGATCTAGTTCTGTTGTCCCCAACAGAAGAGGGATTACAACAGAGCCTGTCCGTCCTAGAGCAGTACTGTCAGAATTGGGCACTGACAGTCAATCTGAAAAAGACCAGTGTTATGGTATTTCAGAGACGAGCCAGATCTCGGGGAAATGGCCAGAGTTACAACTTCACTCTGGGCAACACCAGACTAGAACAAAAGGGTTCATATAATTACTTAGGGGTTGAAATTAGTGCATCAGGGTGTTTCAACCTGTCCATAAACACACTGTGTAATAAAGCTTTGTATACAATCAAATGCAAATTTGGGAAAACAAATATCCCCGCAAGAATTTGGCTAAAAAAATACAATTCTCTGATAACACTAATAATGCTTTATGGAAGCGAAGTTTGGGGCCCGATTTCGAAACCAGAATTTAAAAACTGGGATAAAACTCCCACTGAAAAATTACAATTGGAGTTCTGTAAAATTACCCTAAAAGTTCGCACAAACACCCCAAACAATGCATGCAGAGCAGAACTCGGAATATTCCCTCTGAAAATTCAAATCCAAAAAAGGTCAATTACATTTTGGCAGCATTTAAATCAAGCTGATAAAAATTCCATTGCATACAAAGCTCTCCTGAGCAACCAGCAGTGTTCAGATGTCCACCCCCTGGACCAGCTGGCTCAGAGGTACACTGAGATGAACACAGTCAGTAGTAGACAGACAGGTAGAGAAAGAGACGGGTACACTAAGCCTCAGAGCCGCCACAGACACAATCCTTCTCCAATCAAAAGACTTGAAACTAAATTAAAAGACGAGTATAAAGAACAATGGCAAAATGAAAATAAAATACAACACAAGCTCCTCTGTTATCAATCCCTGAACAGAGATATCACATTGGCTGAATATCTCAAAACAAAAAATCCAAAAGAAATACAAACTTTAACAAAATACAGAGTCAGTGACCATGAGCTGGAAATTGAAAAAGGTCGACATTTAAAAGAGTGGAGACCAAGAGAGGAACGTATTTGTATACACTGCCTCCAGGATATTGAAACGGAATTACATTTCCTAAATACATGTCCCAAATATGAAGACTTATGAATTAAATACTTTTCATAAATTTGAAAAGCATATACCAGGCTTCACAACCTACACTGATGACAAAAAGCTTTATTTTCAATTAGGAAAAGATAAAAGCACAGAATGGCTAGCAGCTAAATATGTCTTCTCCTGCCACAATACAAGGCTAAATTAATATAGAATATGATATATTATCACATTTTTTATTATTATTATTATATAATTTTTAATATTATAATATATTAATATTATTATTTCTATTATTTTTCTATTATCATTTCAAAGTACCCTTTGAGAGACATACACATAATGTCTTTAGTATATGCAATTATATCACAACTATCTTGTTTAATTGTATTGTTATCAGATGGACTTACTCCTTGTTATTTATATCTATGTTTGTTCTTATGCTTTGGCAACACAAATGTATGTTTTTGTCATGCCAATAAAGCAACATTGAATTTAATTGAATTCAGACAGACAGACAGACAGACAGACAGACAGACAGACAGACAGACAGACAGACAGACAGACAGACAGACAGACAGACAGA
>JACXGM010009603.1:0-21239 GCA_016801145.1 Umbra pygmaea | reverse complement strand
GTTCCCCGATCCTCCTGACCTGCCTTTCCCCGAGCCTCCTGACCAGCTGTTCCCGGAGCATCCAGAACCGCCGGTCCATGAGCTCACTGCCCCGCCAGTCCTGGAGCTCACTGCCCCGCCTGTCCAGGAGCTCACTGCCCCGCCTGTCCAGGAGCTCACTGCCCCGCCTGTCCAGGAGCTCACTGCCCCGCCTGTCCAGGAGCTCACCGCCCCGCCTGTCCCAGGTGCCTCAGCCCCAGGGGCACCCCCTATACCGGGGTCCTGTTGCCTGCCAGAGACACCCCAATCAGCTGTCGCCGGGTGGCTGGCTGGCTTGCGGAGGCCGCCGGCGAAACCACCACCTAGGGGAGAGCTTTTGGAGTCAGGGGGTCTGTGTCGAGCCCTGGGGGGGGGTTGTGTCTGCCCCTCCCGCCCCCCCCCTGGTTTCGTCTGGCCGCACGGTGTTCGGCCTTTTGTGGGGGGATACTGTTACGCCCAGCCAGTGTGGCTGGCGTGAACGCTTATATGAACTGAGAACGGACTCTTAAATTATATGTGTATTTGTGTTTGTATTGCCCGTGCGGATGCACTGTGGTTTTGTTTTATGGTTATGTACCATTTTACAGTTACTCGTGTTGTGGGTGATGTAGCGCCTTCCTCTCTTTCACTTGGGCACTGATTAGGAACCGAGCTATCTAATCACCTAATCACTTTCAGCTGGTTAGCTCGGTTCCTATATCAGGCCAAGTGGGAGAGAGAAGGGCGCGATTCATTATTGTAATGTCATTGAAGGAGTACGGACACCCAGGAGCTATCCTCTTCAGCAGTGAGTTGTTATAAGTGTGTTGTGGTTTGAGTTATGCGTACGCTCTAGATATATATATGGTTTTCAGCGTCTATGCCGCTGGAAGAGCATAGTAGACAGAATATATCGTTGTGCCTCCTGTTAGACAGTTGAGTTATGCGTACGCTCTATATCTGTCCTTCTCTCTTCAATAGCATAGTATGATATATATATTCATTCGTTGTGCACTCACTGCGCTGTGTCACCTGCAACCATGCTGTCTTCGATACCTTCTGGATGTTACCTATATAAAAGCTACCAATCATCAATTCCTTGTCTGGTCCCGCTCTCTCCACCACACCTTCGTGACACCACCTTACCCAGAATTAAGCAAAGTTTACATCATAATGGGGCAAATGTATACTACATACTACAGTTGTAATTTTTTGGTTTCACCTTAAGAGCTGATTGTAGGAGTTAAATAAAAAAGTAGATTTTTGTTGGTGCCACTTAGGGAGATGGAATTATAAGCTAAATTCCTTGCAAAACAGGCACATGAAACGTTCTTTTCAATTCATTCGTTATGGCCTCATATTCACGTTCCAGGTCACCCAGCATTTGAACTTGCAGTACATTTATTCAGAACAAAATCATCAAGAAATTATTTTTTCTAACAAAACCATGTGTGCCACGATTATTGGCACCCCTGCATTTAGTACTTTGTACAACCTCCCTTTGTCATTATAACAGTGCTGAGTTTTCTCCTGTAACATCTAATAAGGTTGGAGAAGACAGAGCAAAGAATCTGAGACATTCCTCTTTACAGAATCTTTCCAGATCATTCAGGGTCATTGGTCCTCTCTTATGCACTCTCCTCTTCAGCTCAACCCACAGGTTTTCAATAGGATTTATGTCAAAGGGCTGCGGTCAAAGGACTGCGGTCAGGGGACTGCGATGGTAATGGCAGAAGCTTGACTTTGTGTTCAGGCCATTTTTGTGTTGATTTGGACATATGTTTAGGATCATTGTCCTGCTGAAAGTTCCAATAACGACCCAGTTTTAGTTTACTGGCAGAGGCAGCCAGATTCAGATGAAAATGAAAATTTTCTTGGTACTTTATAGAGTTCAAGATGACAATCCTAACAAGTGTCCCAGGGCCTTGAGGAAAAACAGGCCCACAACATCACAGAACCTCAACCATACTTAACAGTGGGGATCAGCATATTTTCAGTATAACCATCCTTCTTTTTACGCCAAACCCAGCTTGAGTAGTTGTTGCTCAAAAGCTCGATTTTTGTTTCATCTGACCATAGCAATTGGTTCCAGTCAAAGATCCAGTAGCGTTTAGCATACCCAAGGCGCTTATGTTTGTGGTGAAATGACAAAAACAGCTTTTTCCTGGCACACTTTCCAAACAATTGGTTGGCATGAAGGTGGAATCTAATGGTAGTTTTGGAGACTTTGTGACCCCACAATGCTATTCTCCTCTGTTCATCTCCAACTGTGATCTTTGAGGATTGTTTTTTGCCTCTCTTACCATCCTCCTCACTGTACGTGGTGGCAAAATAAACTTGGGTACTCTTCCAGGCAAGATTGTAACAGTTCCAGTTGCTTTGAACCTTTTTAAGATTGCCCTGACAGTAGATATGGGCAATTTCAGGTTAGCAGCTGTTTTTTTTAAACACATTCCCTGACATATGAAGTGCAACACACATTTCCCTCACTTGATTTGTGTGTTTTCAGATTTTTCCTCTCTTGATATATGAATAAGGATATGGCCTCTGTGTCACCTCCTATTTGTACCCAAGTGAAACAGAAGTTCATTGATTACTGCCTGAAAGTTCCTAAACACTATGCTCAACTTAAAACAGTAAAATCTAAATGGAAGTAATGCTTCAGACACATGTTGTTCATAACAAATTCTAGGGGTGTCAATAATTGTGGCACCCGTGATTTTGTTAGAAATAATTATTTCTTGATGACAGATTTATTTTTTATCTGAATAAATGTACTTTAATTAAAGGTTGGATGTTAGAAATTTGTTTAAACTAATTGCCCAAAGTAGGCATTTTTACTAAATCGTTTTTTGCTCATTTTACTAGGGGTGCCAATAATCATGGACGCCACTGTGTATATATAGTAACATTTTTGGTCCCACTTGGATAATTAAAAGAAAAATATATCCATATAGACTTGTCTGAATGGATAGCCTATAGACACTATTGGATTCACAATTGATTTCTCTATGGGGCATTTATTACACTGAATAGTGGGTAGCATACCTGTCTTGTCCGAGTTACAGAGAATAGTCTCCTTCTCCCTGGCCCCAGGGCCGTGCCTCATCCACACAGAAATGGTGAAAGGCTCCTTCAGGCTAGTGCTGACCACACCCTCTGGCACCTTGATGGCCTGCGTGCCATTGAATTCAAACACTTGGTCACTATCATGCCCATTGTCCGTAGGCAGACCTACTGTCCAGTTTGCAGAGCTGCTCGGCGCAGGAAGTAATTCTACTGTGCCAGTGCTTGCACCTGAAGGAGACAAACACACAGAAAATGACTTGTTTAGACACAACTACACAATGCTGCAAAGGTTATGAGGTTTGGCCAATCATTTCATTATGTCAGGAAATCAAATCCACTTCCTTCACTGAGGGTAAGGTATTTTGGGTATTTTGGAATGGATGTTGTTTTGCTCACTGCTAATTGGTAGTGATAAACACTATGAGCTGCAGTATTTGTTGGTTGTTGTTGGTTTAGCATTTCTCACCACACAGCTTGTGCAAGGACTTCTCGGAGTAGGTATCTCGGTCGCAGCCCTTTCCGATGTGATTGGTCTCTAGCTCGATGTTGGCCCGGATAGAGGTGATTGGCTCCTCGCAAGTATCCAAGTGCATGCTAGGGAAAAGGGCTAGACTGCCTGTGCCAGGCTCATACTCAGTCCTCTTATTAAAGCCTGAGTGAGCGCGAGAGAGAGAAGAAAATGTTAATAAACATAGTGCTCTTTAATCTTTACATCACAAATTACTTGAAAAGTATAAGAAAGCTCTTCTATGGTGGTGTCAGGCAATGCAACTAAAAGTAGCTGTTGTAGGTTACTGATGTAGCAGGTAGAGTCATCACACTGATGGCAATATAGCCAAGAGTGTTTCACCGCAATGCAAATAATCAACGTCAAATTGACTGTCACATCTGGTTTTAACCATACAGTATCTCACAAAACTGTACACCCCTCACATTTTTGTAAATATTTGGTTGTAACTGTTCATGTGACAACACTGAAGAAATGACACTGTACTACAATATAAAGTAGTGAATGTAAAACAGTGTAAATTTGCTGTCCCCTCAAAATAACTCAACACCCAGGCATTAAGGTCTAAAACGCTGGCAAAGAAAGTGAGTACACCCCTAAGTGAAAATGTCCAAATTGGGCCCAATTATCCATATTTCCTCCCCGGCGTAATGTGACTCGTTAGTGTTAGAAGGTCTCAAGTGTGACTGGGGAGCAGGTGTGTTAAATCTGGTGTTATCGCACTCACACTCCCTCATACTGGTAACTGGAAGTTCAACATGGCACCTCATGGCAAAGAACTCTGAGGGTCTGAAAAAAAGAATTGTTGCTCTACATGAAGATGGCCTAGGCTATAAGAAGATTGCCAAGACCCTGAAACTGAGCTGCAGCATGGTGGCAAAGACCATACAGCAGTTTAACAGGACAGGATCCACTCTGAACAGGCCTCGCCATGGTCGACCAAAAAAATTGAGTGCACATGCTCAGCGTCAGATCCAGAGGTTGTCTTTGGGAAATAGACAAATGAGTGCTTCCAGCATTGCTGCAGAGGTTGAAGGGGTGGGGGGGGGTTACCCTGTCTGTGCTCAGACCATACACTGCACACTGCATCAAATTTGTCTGCATGGTTGTCATCCCAGATGAAAGCCTCTTTCAAAGATGATGCACAAAAAAGCCCACAGTTTGCAGAAGACAAGCTGACTAAGGACCTAGATTACTGGAACCATGTCCTGATGAGACCAAGATACACTTACTTGGTTCAGATGGTGTCAAGCGTGTGTGGCGGCAACCAGGTGAGGAGTACAAAGACATGTGTGTCTTGTCTACAGTCAAGCATGGTGGTGGGTGTGTCATGGTCTGGGCCTGCATGAGTGCTGCCGGCACTGGGGAGCTACTGTTCATTGAGGGAACCATGAATGCCAACATGTACTGTGACATACTGAAGCTAACTTTTATTGCCAGCGGTTTAGACCTTAAAGTGATGGTTCTGAGTAATATAAACCTAGGTTCATTTTCACCTTGACCTCGAGACAAACAACCCCCCCTAAACTTTTTTCCCTTGTTATAACATTGGTCGAGTGAGCGTGATCAGACGAATGGCTTAGTACAGGCGCTAATGGAACCAAGTTGGTATCTCGTAAATAACCCAACTAATAATGCCGGGAATGTTACCAAAGTTTTACAATAGTACAATTAGGTTCTGTACTTATAAAATGAGGCTTTGAAAAGTTTGTAATTACACCAGAAGAATATTTGAATAACACTTGCCTGATGGCTGCTACTCTTGGCTGCTATGATAATCATGTTGTGCCCTGTGCGTGATCTCGTGGGATCGCGGTAGCAGTATATTTAAATAACACTTACCTGATGGCTGCTACCCCAAGATCCCGTGAGATCCCACAGAGAGGACAACATGTATAGCCTAGCAGCCGTGAGTAGCAGTCATCAGGCAAGTGTTATTTAAATATACTTCTGGTGTACTTACAATCTTTTCAATGTCTCGTTTTATAAGTACAGAACCTAATTGTACTACTGTAAAAGTTTTGTGAGATATTGTACATTCAAATGGGTGGTGAACAACTGGCTTGGGTTATATTATTATACCTGAACCAGAATTGGCAAGGTTTAACATTCACACAATATTGGCCCTAGAGCACTACTTTTGCACTGAGAGACATTTGGCCATAGACACGTAGGGCCCAATTTGGCACCCGGCGCAATGCAGCGCAATGCCCGAACGCAAGTGTCTTTGCTAGTTTAAGACCGAAGCAGGTGTCAATTTCCCGTCCAACACACGCGTCGTATAAATAGCAAGTGCACCTGCGCCCATATTTGCGCCCATGGGTGTGTTGGTCTAACAGGGAGGTGTGTTCAGGATAATTCTCGGTGTATTGCTATCGTGAGGCACTGGAAAGTGATCGCGCCATTGACCAACAAAAACCTGGTCCAGAGTCAATGGCGCAGTATGTCATTGTTATTTTAACAGCAAATTAGTCAAATGCACCTAGGCGTATGCACAGCGTGATCAAACTATGCTTGTTGCACACACACAGGGAAGCGCAACAGCACACGAACATGCAAAAGATTACAAATAAAAATGTTACGGTGCAAATCCGCCGTCATAGTAGCAATGCGCGAAAGGTACAAACGTGCCTGGCTCTTAAAGGGAATGGGAGATGTGTCTCTGATTGGTTTATTGCATGTTATGCCCATAACACACCTATGAATTAATGAAGACAATTAGTACAACCCTTTTAGACCATGCGCCTGGCGCATGGAACCTTTTATCTGCTGTCAAAATAGCAAAAGTGGATTTGGACACGCCTAAAATGCACTTGCGCTTCACGCCATGGGCTTAGATCGTTAAAATAGGGCCCGTAAAAAGTCAAGACTGTGAACAGAAGTTGACCATACCTCTACATGGTACAAAGTCAAACACCATTCTGCACATTTATATACATGGTTACTAATTATTTGCATTTTCCATTAATTTAAAAATACTTAACAAAATGTACGTTATGTCAAGTGCAAACGTTTGGGCACCCTGTCACTTAGTAATTGGTAACACCTCCTTGATCAAATATAAATGCTTCCAAACTTTTATCTGCAATCAGCTTGGGTCTTTCTATTGTTGGGTTTGGATTTTACCCCTTTTTATGCTAAACACTTCCAGCTTTCTTGCAGTTTACACAGAATTCTTTCAGCTCAGAACTTTTCCATAGATTCTTGGGTATCTTTTCATGTACTGCAAGTTTGAGATCTCTGCACATATTTTCAATAATAATCAATTATGGAAACTGAGATGGCTATTCCAAAACATTTGTCTTTCTGTCTTAAATATTATATGTCGTAAATATTTTATGGTTGATTTTGAGGTATGTTTTCTATTATTCTCTTGCTGAAATATCCAACCTCTTTTCAGTGTCAGTTAACTATTGTAAATATTGCAATTTTTATCCATTCTTCCTTCCACCATCCCAATATTATCAGTTCCACTGGCTGCCATATAACACCAAAGAATAATTGAGCCAGAACTGTGCTTATCAGTTGACGTAGTGTTCTTGTCTCATAAACTGTTAGCCTTCATTCTCCTAATGTGCCATCTTTGGTTGTGGCCAAACAGTTTAATTTCCTCAGTCAGATGCACATTGTTCTAAAACGATTTTGGCTTGTTATACATTGAGTTAGTGAAGAGGTTTAATAAAAGGCATTAAAAATGCTGCCAACACTTGCACATTTCCTGATGACCTTGTATTACATTTTTTATCTTTAATGAAAGAAAATACATCATAATCCTTTATCAAATGTTGCAAAAGTGTAATTAACTTTCTACCATGTAGAAGTCAGGTCAACTTCTATCCTTCCATTTTTTCCAGGGTTGCCCACATTTTTAATACAACAGTACTGACAAATGTTGAGCATTGGTAGTTATGGCTATGTGCATAAAGTGTTATTGTAATATGATAATATGTTGGAGCTGTATACATTTCACTAGCCAACCAAACCCATGTTAAAGGAACACTCAAGACCCCTAAACACCTTGTAATCATTGTGCCGGTCATGTTTCCGACATGACAGTCACTAAATACACATTCGGTAATTCCCAACTTGGCCACCGTAAGTTGCTCAAAAACCTTCGATTACGTCACTGCAATATCTTTGAAAATACATTTAGTGACTGTCGGAAAAATTACTGGCACAATGATTTTAAGCTATTTAGTAGTCTGGGGCATTCCTTCAATATTAATTAGTGGGTTGATCATTGATAGGTTGTGGCTATTGTTTTCACATATTAGCATGTGTCATTTTGCACAGGGGAGACATTTGCCCTAAGACGCACCAAATGTCATCACTCTGATCACAAGAGATCCAGACATTAAAATGTCTCCGTTATAGCACTGTGCAATTGAACTAAAGGTTTATATAAGTCTGTTGACAGAGTACAGCCTGTGTTCCAAGTTGTTGCAATCCGATTATCTACGTGGGAGCATGTGTATATCTGCCAGATCACACCCATGGACATTTTTACTAGTCAGTAGTAGCCATGTTTTAACTTACTAGTTTATAAAATAGTTTTGTGGCAGCTTGATTGATCATTTGGTGAAAGATTGGTGTTTTAAATGTTTTTCACAAAATAAAACATTCAACAGTCATATTTCACATTACCAGATCATATTGGGAATATTTTTTCAAAGTTTGCATGTAACTAGGGTACTAGATTATAACAAAGTGGCATGGCATAAGAGGTTGTGCCCTAGCCCCTTTACCATCTTGTGAATATTGATCCTCCTAGGCCTTAACATCGTATGAAATTTTTTTACCAATTTAATTTAATCAGCTAAAATATGCTTGTGTATAATAATAATAATAATAATAATAATGTAAAGATGCACATTACGGTTTCACCACAAAAACCCTAGATAGTTGTGGTAAATCTTTGGTTCATCCATGTGGTAATGACTTGATTCGTTGTATGACCTTATTTCAGTGGTTTACTGTTAGCATTAGCTTTGCAAAGTACCTCACACATTTAAGAAACCCTGATGGAGGAGAGCCTTTGATACCTTGCCAGCCAGGTTTGCAGGTGGGCTTAATGTTAATCTTCACTAGGACATCTTCTGAGGCGCGGTTTTTCCCACAGTCGTAGGCGGTCACCGTAAGTTTGTACATGCGCTCCTTGCTGTAGTTTAGCTTCTCTGTGTTCTTGATAAAGCCTGAGTGGTAACGGAAAAATTATTTAGCTGGTTTGAGCTTTTTACTTTGGCTGCAGATCCATTAAGACATTGCTAACATTGCAATCTATATAGAAACACAATATTTACATTATAACCCTACACCTAAAAGGCAAAGTGTATGGTGAACTCAGAATGACATACTTGCATGGATCAATAAAAATGTGGGGTAGGTCAATAAGAATTGCAGGTCTGTGATCTATTTTAAACAGTCTGTGGCAGGTGGCGAAGCTACAACATGATCCTCACCATCCTTGTCGATGGTGAAGGGAACATCTGGGGTGACAATCTCGTAGCTGCAGATCTGACTGAACTGGAATGAGCAGTCGGCATCCACTGCCTCTACCTTCAAGATGCTGTCATACTTCTTGCCTTCGATGACAGTGGCTTTGTAGGACTTGTCCTTGAACACCGGTGAATACTCGTTGATGTCATTCACTTGGATGTGGACTGTGGACCTGGTGGGTCAAAGATAGTGGGGCGACATGAGGACTATCAGAAACATTGGACACAAAGTAACATTCATCAGTGAATTATATTCTGAGCAAAGCTACTATAACCAAATACTCTTTGGGGTTATTTAAACCATTTTATTTCACCTTTATTCGACCAGGTCAGCCTATTGAGAACGGATTCTTAATTGCAATGGTGACTTGGCAGAGATGAAGCATAGCAGTGCAAAGATGATATTATTATAGTCGCTTACCCAGAGCGACTTACAGTGAATACCCCTGGAGCAACGTAGGGTAAAGTGCAATTTGGCATAGCCAGGAATCAAACCTTGCAACTACAAGTCTGACTCCCTAACTACTGAGCCACCTGACCCCCAATATGGAGTTACACACACACAATACACAAAGTACAAATACTTAAAAGAAAATAATCTATTTACAATGTGAGCAAAATAATGATGACAATATTCAGCTTAACGATGTACTGCATCTGATCAGTTTATCATACTGTCTTATGACTGGATAATAATAATAATATTAATAATAATAATACATGGTACTTATATAGCACTTTTCAAGGACTCAAAGATGCTTTACAAAACTAGCAAAACAAAAAACAAAGAAAAAAGGGGAAAAAGGCAGGAACTATGGGAAAGATTGTTTAAACAGGAAAGGCTTAATGTGGTGGAGGAAAATGTTAACAGAGAGTCACAGATGATTTGATGCAGGGAGTTCCAGAGTCTGGGAGCAACCCTGGAGAAAGCTCTGTCACCAAAGCTCAGTAACTTAAACCTGGGGATGATGAGGTGGCCTGCTGTACCAGAGCGGAGTGAGCGTGTGGGTTGACAGGGGAGAAGAATGTCCGAGAGGTAGGGGGAGCAAGGGCGTGGAGTGCTTTATGAGTCAAAAGGAGAAATATTTACTGAATGTGGTAGGTGACAGGGAGCCAGTTGAGCTCACAGAGGATGGGGGTGATGTGCTGCCAGGACTTAGTGTGGGTGAGGAGCCTGGCTTCAGAGTTTAACCATTTGGAGATTATGGAGGTATGTAGAGTTGATGCCAGACAAAAGAGAGTTACAGTTATCCAGACGAGAGGAGATGAATGCATAAATCAGAGTTTCGGCTGCAGGTGGAGGAAGGGAGGATTTGAGTTTGGCAATGTTATGAAGATGGAAATATTTGGATTTGAGTCTGTTATATGTGTTGCTCAAACCAGAGCGTGGAGTATAGGATAACGCCTAGGTTGTGAGCATAGAGGGATAGAGAAACAACTGTGTCATTGATAGTGAGAGAGAATGTGCCAGTTTTATTAAGGCTTGATTTAGTGCCTATAAGAAGGAGTTCCATTTTGTCACTGTTGAGCTTGAGGAATTGTAGTGCATCCATGTTTTTTTTGCAGAGAGACAGGATTCAATATGGGCCAGATGTGAGGTTGTGAGAGATTTGGTGCGGAGGTACAGTTGTGCTCAAAAGTTTGCATAACCTGGCAGAAATTGTGGTATTGATTTTGACAATATGACTGTTCATAAAAAAATCTGAATGTTATGTAAGGATAGTGATCATGAGAAGCAATTCATTATCACAGTTGTTTGGCTCGTTTGTAAACCATACTGATATCAGAAAATCACCCAAATGGCCCTGATCAAAAGTTTAAATACTGTTGAATGTTTGGCCTTGTTACAGACACACAAGGTTACACACACAGGTTAAAATGGCAATTCAAGTTGCATTTCCCACACCTGTGTCATTTTAAATAGCAATTAGTGTCTGTGTATAAATAGATGGTTAGCTAGCTCTCCTTTGGATGCACTGCTACATGCGGAGCAGAAAATAACAGTCAAAAGACATGCGTAATAAGGTACTGGAACTGCATAAAGTTGGAAAAGGATATAAAAAGATATCCAAAGCCTTGCAAATGCCAGTCAGTACTGTTCAATCACTTATTAAGAAGTTCAGTGGATAAGTTGCAGTAACCCCTTTTTTGTTGTGTTGAAATAAATGTAATTTTGATATTGTTAAGATTTCTTGCCACAACATGCACATTTTATTCCATAGTTGCCCTACTAATTTTACTTACTTTTACTTACTGGATTAGTTCCAATGCAAATCCCCATACCAAAGCCAAATGCATAAAATAGCTTTTTTAAATCAGTTATAATCTCATACGAGTCCTATAAAATCATATTATGATAGAAAATCTTAAAGGACTGTTTTACTAGGGGTGTATATGTCATAGTTTCAGTGAAAAATATAATGGAAAGTGCTTCAGTTACCCTGATATTAGCTACATTGGTATTAGTGCAAGCAGCAGCAAGTCATATTATTAAGTTAGGCTGCTATCCTATTTGAAATAGGTATTTCATTTAGAAAACATTGGCCAAGTTAGTAATCTGGAACATAGTAATACACCTGCAGTACTTTTTGGCTGCCCTATTGGAAAGCAACTCACTGACGCTACAACTCTGCAAACTCGTTTGTAGTGCGTGTGTGTCGCTCACTTATTGTAATAAACATTTCTTACTTAGTGCAGTTTTTTACTTTTTCTTTACAACCATCTGTTATTGTCATCTACACAAGTTAACTTACTAGCCACAGCTTTAGTTAGCCAGCTATGAGTTTAAATATCAGCTGAAAAGCCTAGTCTGACTTCAAGTGTGACGTCACTTTGACATGAGCTGCATCACTTCTAACACTGACCGGATTGATTGGTTAAGAGGACAGTGTGTGCTGTCAAAAACAGCTTCATATTGACAGATTATGTAAGTGACAAGCAAATACAATTCCTGTGTCAAACAAAATGTTAATGTCTGCTATTTTTCAAAGCTGCCTTGCCCACTACCTTATTGTGAGGTACATTTGTAGAAGACATCTACCCAGATGATGCCTGCCTAAATGTTTGTGGTTTGATGCCGCAGGTTTGATCAGGGCATACTGTACAACAGCTTTTCTGCAGCGTTTACCCCCCTTTTTTTCTGCCCTCCCGATTGGCCACGTTCAATTCCCCCTGTCCCTGCCTTGTCGCCAGTTCCTTTTTTTATTTCAATATACTTTTACTCTGTTTAGTTCTTTGGCTGCTCTTTTTAAATTGTTGTATACAGGGCACACATGTAAAAGAGACTCTGGTCTCAGCTTGTATTCCCTGTATGAATAAATGTTAATAATAACAATTTCAATAAATATACAAAGCAGAAGCCAATGACTAGGTCCTTTTTGAGAACAAACGTTGTGGCTTCGTTGAAGGAATGTGTTTAGCTGTCTTTCACACTTGTGAAAAATCACTATTTAATTCATGGCTTCATCAACTTCACAGCATTAAGGCTTAGTCTGAAAGCGGTAAAAAGCTGAGGTGGGTTTAATGACTATAAACATTTCTGGGGGATTCCAAGCTTTTGAATGCGACTTAAATAATAATTACAAATGTGCATCAGAAATCAAATTTGAGCATTGCCTACAGCAACAACAAAAGAAATCGAGGAAAAAAAGAAGAAACTCTCCGGAACACTTACTACTGTAATGATGCTCCATTCAGGGGGGAATGAAGTCCAACATAATGTGTTACATGCTCCTGTCACATCTGAACCAACTCTACAATCACAGCATTCAACACCAATAAGGGCTTGACCCTGTTGGAGCCCCAATTTCTTCTAGCTATTACAATCACAGTTTGGACCATATTCTCTGATTCAGGACTGTTTAGATTTGGCAGGGCCAACAAGGTGTCAGACCTCATTCCCTGCTACAGGGAACAATGTTTACACTCTTAATTGTGCTTTCTCTTTGACTGACAGATTGGACTTCCCAAGGGTCAATTCCATCCGTTACAAACTTGGGAAGACATGCAAAGAACAGTCAGGGGCAACTGGTGTGTGAGCGTATCTGTACCCAATAGGGTCATCTAATCTTTAAATAAAAATACAAATGTGGGTTCTAGGATACAATGCAGGATCCATCCCCGGGCGACCCTAGACGACTTAGAGCTGGGCTCTCCCCTAAATAGCAGATCCACATATAAGTTGCAATAACCAGGGAGAAACGCAGCAGAAAGCAAACTAAAGACAGGTAATGAACTGTACTCTCATGGAAAGGTCAAAGTCAACAAACAGTAAGTGAGACCGTGAGACTTCCCTATTGACTTACCAATATGCTGGTCCTTTCAGGGACTGGACTTATTATGTCTCTTCATGTGCCAATAAAAGAAATAATGAACTGAGATCGTCTGGAGTTATAAAGAGTTGTTTACATGTAAACTACATTGTGGAAAGATTAGATTTTTTACTATGTTCCAATATGGAAAGTGGAGAGCTGAATAGGATGTTATATTTTGGGCATGTGTGGCTGCCATGGCTACTTGTTCATTTTCCTTCTTTGATGATGTAACTACAGTACTGACAGCAGCAGCTGAATTAATTCTGTGTATAGAATCATTTTGTCTGCTTACAACCAAATGGTTCATTGGACGGCAATTCACCTGTTTCAAATTGAGCATGTTTCACTTGCTGAGGACAAGACTAGGCAAAATGCACAGAAACAGAAAGATGGCTCCTTTAGAAGCCTGGCACAGCATCACTAGGTAAGTTACTCAGTATTAAAGTATTCTGGACAGAAAAGGTTGAGGCCCCTGCTATTAGGAAGTAGGGATCAGTGGTTTAGGATGGAAAATGAACAAGATCCATCACGTATTGGAGCAGAGCATCCCCTTGTGGAGAGACGGCATAATAGAGTGATCTTTCCCAATAGGAAAACACTGTACAGTGCGCATTACACAGTCCTGCAAATAACCTGACATCACCATGAACAGCTAGCTTAGGCTAGTCTTATTAGCCAGGCAAACTGAATTTAAGAGGGCAGATCTGCCTTCAATAGTAACTGGGTGAAGTCAGCCTGGGATCTGACGAGCGCAGAAGCCCTAAGACCAGAAAACTGTAAGATCCCAAGATGCCAGAGGCAAAAGGTTGTGAGCATAGAAATAGAATGGATAGAAAGGCCATTGAGCTGCTTGGCGTGGTCATTCGATTAGTACACAACAAAATGACGATTGTTGTTAGTTGTCAAGGTGACAACACATGAAACGGTTTAATAAGGAAGTAGGCTGCTAGATCTTCGCAATGGAATGGTACATGTAAACATGTCTGCCGCTCTGACCATTCTGCTACATTGATTTGAATTGGAATGGCATTTCTAATCATTCCATTTCTATGGTTGTGAGTAATGGTGAAAGCACTGTTGACTGATATTCAAATTTACATTAATTAGATAATGTAAAGGGTAAAGGTACTTTATTTGTCACATACACATACATGTAGTGAAATTCTTTCTCTGCATTAAACCCATCCCTCAATGGAGCAGTGAACAGCCATTTACAGCGCCCGGGGACCAACTCCAGATTTAAGCCAGTGCTTTCGTCAGGGGCACTGACTGGAGAACTTAACCTGCATGTTTTTGATAATGTAGAAGATGCTCTTATCAGGGCAACTTAAAATAATAAGTGCATGCCCTAGAATTAGGAGCTACAATCCGGTTGTTCCAAGTGCCATGCGCTAGCAACTGAGCTACAAGAGATCAATAAGACATGGGAGTGGGACATAGTGGAACAACAGCATGAAGCCTTCAGGTCCTGTAAGGATTCTCACACTTTCATTGACTAGCTAAGCTAGACAAGCAGAGGACCTACCAGTGTTTGAAAAACCATCACATACTTAACAACTTAAAACCAACCTACAGTATAAGCCTTCACTAAATATTTCTAGCAGGACCCACCAGCAGTGTTTGAAAGGGAACACTACAGTAGGAACTTCGGGGGCAAACATTACTCAAATATACTTCCTTATGCTGATCAGTTTAATTTAGATTTAGTGCAATGAAGGACAGAAAAATCTGGACAATTTTACCATGATTATATCACATGAACAACAGTGCTTCCAGTAGGCTCAAGTTCTTTTTTTTTATTTTTATTTAACCTTTATTTAACCAGGTAAGTTGACTAAGAACAATTTCTTATTTACAGCAACGACCTGGGAGCAATTAGGGTAAAGTGTCTTGCCCAAGGACACAACAACATTTGGCCTAGTTGGGAATCGAACATTGCAACCTTCTGACTACAAGTCTGACTCCCTACCCACTGAGCCATCTGCGCCCCCAAACTTCTTAAAACTTTAGCAGGAATTTGTACTGATGGATAGAGGGAATTTGGGTTATACTAACATAATCAAGGGGGGGTCTCTGAGATTGGAAACATTTATTATTTTATCAAAGTCCACATTAGTGTGCTGGGGGGTGAAAATAAAGGCCAATCTATATATTGGTTAACCAAAATTTTGGTACAATATGAGCAATTTATAGACAAATATGTTTCAACATTTTCTTCACCGATATGAAACCAATATATTATTTATATTCAATCTTGTTCTGAAGAGGGTGCTCGTTATATCTCTATTTGTGTGCACTACAAGACAAATCACTCACGTTACAACAGATGGAGAGAAGAAGAAAGTATAAATAAGATATTTTCTTTTGGAGATCTTTTTTGCTCATTTCCCCACACACATTTGACCCATCACCTTAAAATAAAAAATAAAAATAACAACCTGCATACATTTGTATGAAAATCGGTGGATGTCTATCTAAAATGGTATATTGTTGTTTTTCAGTGAATGTTAATTTTGAACTTCAGGAGATTCCTCCAACCACTAGAAGTGGCTGATATAGGGGGTGGCCGATAATAGGGGGGACGTCAGCTAACTGTTTATTGAAAAAATTATCATATACACAAATCCCATGTTGGAAACTACTCACTCAGGACAAACTTCTCATTTACATTTCCTAACCAACCTCTTCATATGTTTTAATTGATGGACTCTTTGCGTCAATTTCATTTTAAAAGTATTCCTTGAGCGAAAAAAACTGTAGAATTCTACAAACTTAAAGGGGTACTTCACCCTACAGCTATCTGGAGGTGCTAGTAGCTTCCCCCAGACATTTGTAGTGAGATATGTTTCACCCATGCCTGGCTAGTGTAAGAGCAAGATTTGAAATTTCATGGGGAAACTTCATACCCTAACGTCACCCTATGGTATGAATCGACTGTGGAGATAGGAAAAATGAATGTAGGCATGTATTCTGTCGCGAAAATAAGCATCCCTGTTATACTGATCTGGCTTTCAAACCTACTCCTTAAAGCCTCGGTTGTCCTTGATTTTTTAAGGTATCGCTTGTCTTTCTGTGACGTTTTGATCAGGCGTTTTAATGCTAAACATACGAGGTGGTATGATTTTTTCAGTATGTAGAGAACTACAATGCTGGCTTCCTTGTTCCAAGCCCCGCCCACCAGACATGTTCTCTAGATTCTGTGAAACAGTTCGTAAACAAATTCGCTGGTAACACAATTGCTACTAACTTAGGATATGCAGATGAGGAATTTTACAACATGCTTTTACATTCTGAGTGACATCCAACCATACATGTTTGCGCCCGAGTACACCGAAGAACGTTTACAACAAATGGAGTTTCATATTCAGCTTCAACAAGGCAGTATGTTCTACAGATAATGCAGTTGAAACGCGGTTTAATTCTAATTGCCTAAGTGCTTCTGTGGGAATATGTCCATCAATGTCTAATGAAGAAAAAAGCACTTGCTACAATGAAGGGGATCGTGGACAAGCTTTACTTGTAAGGCTTGAACCAAATATGACTGACGACTGCATATGCGTCACTGAATCACTGAAGTTTTCCAGCACACATGGAAAGAGACGTAGCAAGAGGACAATTAACAGATGAGTAAGTTTATTAAACCTATTTTCTGTACCTTGATAATGGAGCACACATTGTGTCTGTGTGGTAATGTTATTGTACCGTATGTGTAGGGTGCCAGCTGTATTTAGTAGCTAGCTGATGTGTAAATTACTATACATACTATATATAGGCTACTCTTTCTAGATAAAGAAAAATGGATGGGATCGCATCACTTTTCAGCCGCTTTCGGGCTGTAGTGCCGGTTAATTTAGCACGTAGATCCCTTTCATAATCTTCCGACCTAAAATGCCGACTGCAAACCCTAACTTCTTATAGCCTATTGTAAAGTGTGAAAGATTACTCCTTCTTTTTGGGCTTGCTTGTAATTTCTGCAACCAGGTATAGAACACCAAACGGGCATGATGAATAGAAATTAGACTACAATTAAAAAATATATATTTATAACTTTCTAGCGTCAAGCTCTACAGAGGTGTGCTGTTGAATTGCCCATGTTCTGTGTCGGTGTGTTCGAAACGGGAACGGGCACTAAATTCGCTTGGAATTCTGGGAGTTGTGGTAGCTCAAGTTTAGACGGATACAGAAGCCCCCTAGTGGATGCGAAAGGAACTGAAATATACTATCGGCTTTTCTCTGATATATTGAAAAAGAACAGACGTGTATATGACATAAATCATCTATGGTAACGTTTGTAAATGGTATACTATGAAACTGATAGTTTCTACTGTAGAACACTCCTTTAATTAAGCTGTGGTAAGTTCAACTCAATACAATTCAACATAATAGAGTCAGGATAAAAGGGAATTGCAAAGACTGTGGCACTCAAGCATTCACTTTGCATCTGGTCTGGGTTTGAAGAGTCAGACATACTTGTGAGATTTCTTCATGTTGACTCCATCTGGGCCCTCTCCACAGTCATAGGCCTGGATGGTGAAGGTGTGCTCTTTCTGGAGTTCACAGTCCAGCTTGTCCTTGGCCCGAATGACCCCCTCACCCGTAGACTTGTCCAGGACCACTGCCTCAAACGGGACATTCTGCCCATGGATCCGAAAGCCGCAAATCTCACCTAAACATGTCAAGAATTGAAAAAGTGTTTGTTTAGAACAACAAAGAAAGGCGGGGCAGTTCTTTTGTGAAGTTTAAAGTCATATTAGTATTAAAACACAATGTACACACAACAAAAGAACAGCCAAATGTTCTGGCAGCCAGGGATTTGTATTTGGGGACAGGGAGAGGGGAGTCTGGGAGGAAGCCTGAACTTCTGTTTGTGGGTACAGGAAAGGGAAAGGGAGTGGGGGTATCAGAATACTAGTGGTCTGAGTGTTTGTCCAATCCACTTGACCACATTGCATCCAGTCATGCAGGTTAAAACAAATGAATATTGTGGAAAGGCATTTCACAGGAGCACTTTATATCACAGCAATAACTGATACACCAAATGGACAGTGCAAAGCCAATATCAGAGCACGGTTGTATATTAGCAGTTTTTGATACATCATGCTAAATTACAGGGGTATTTCAGAAGAACCAAAACAGAAAGTGTGAAAATAATAGAAACGGAAACAAAAATATTGTTGACAGTAGATATATTGTGAAAAGAATATGATAAAGATGTCCGGCATCAATGGCATCAAAACCTGATACTGTGAAGAAAAACAAAATTAACACAAAAAAAGGTTTCTCTGTTATTGTGAATAAAATCCTTTTTTGGTGGGAGTTGGGTAGTCTTCCTGTGTAAATCTGCCTTTCATCTAAACTATTTAAAAATGAAGACAAAATTAAATCATAAAGGATCAATTAAGTACAATAGCAGTAGTCAAAGAAAAGTACTGCATGAGAATTGGGGTTAGAAATATCAACTTGATTGACATCCACATCAAATACAACTGCAGCCATGCTAATGGTAGGGATTAGTGGTGGAGAATTAAAACTAGTCCACTAAGGAAAAGATGCAACAACAAAAACCTTATAGCAAAAAGAGTTTGCATTAGTTAACAATCTCAGCGACTTTGCTTGGGAGAAATTATAAATTGCCAGTAGTCAAAGTCCTGGTTATTCAGTGAAAATCCACTTCAATACAAAAAGTAAAAGAATACAAAATTCAACAGGTACCAAAGATGCATATTATATTGGTATTCTGTTTATTGACAATACAATATGACCATACACATCAAAATATCAAAATGTCATACATTTAAAGAATGGTTACCTAAATACTAATTTGCAGGCCAAAAATATAATTTAGTAAACTAAAAGTTTTTATCCAAAATTGGGTTTGAGGTCTGTGTTTGTTGATTGTTAATGATGAATTAGCCAAAATGACTGAGACATTTTTAAGACCAGCAAGTTTCTTGTTCCTGATTGTTGCTGAAATAGTGTTAGGGTTTGCAAACTACAATGGATGTCTCATGCACTGATATTTCTAAGAACACGCTGCCCCACATCACACTGTTCATCCAGTTGTTGAATTTTTCCCCCAGAAATGTGAGGTGACGGAAAAGTAAAATTTGAACAAAAATAAATGGGGTACAGATTACAGAGCATGGCAATAGGGATTCTGTGTAAAAGTGTTGATGCTGTTTAGCGTTAGTGGGTTAATAAAAAATAAAAATAATAGTGAGCACAAGGCAAAGAAAAAGCCCATCATCACCTTCTTTGGTGAAGGTCACCTCAAACCTTTCTACAAAAAAGGAGAGAAGATAAACCCAAGTCAGACAGAGGAAAGGTTAAATTACCAAAGTGATACAGACAGAACACTGACATATACTGCCCTATACTGATACACATTCACTTTAAAAGGTTGGATTGAAGATTTACGTGCAAATCTATACACAGACAAAAAAGGTCCTGTGGTCGTGGGAAAAATAAAGACATTTTAAAGATTACAGAAATAAATACTCTACTGCCGAACATACAATTTGCTCAGGGTTCATGCCACGAGGAAGCCAATAACTAAAGTACTTATGGTGTAAGCCAGAAAAAAGTATGAAAGAATGATAATCTATTTTACTAGACAAGTACCAAAGGTTTGGAAAAAGCTGACTGATCTCAGCAGACATGTTAGATAGATAAGGTTATCTTATTACTTACTGTGTAATCTGAATAAGAACATAGCTGATCAAATTGATGTTGTCATAAATATTACATTCTATTCACAGAAAAAAGTGCTTCTTGTAAATTAAATGATAACAACATCAATCAGAATACTTTGTTAATTGGGTACAGCCATTCTTGGCCTCTCTTGTGGTGGGCTGTCCGTTCTGTTTTCACCACGACAATTAGAAATGGATTTCCCATTAGGGGCTGCTGTTCAGGACCAGTCATGCAGTGGGAGCCATGTGCCTTCCCCGACAACATGCTCTCCCCATCACTAATTACCACCTAGTTGGGGCTCGGAATATTCCACCCCCAGCCTACCCTTTGCCTTAGCCCACAGCTCTGGGTACCCTCCCGGGAATTTTATACAATACTTCATTAAAGGCCCCTTGACCTGCAATGTGAAGGGCATTGATTGCGTGTAAGATTAGGTCAACATCTAAACTGAGGGATATGTGAGAATATGGGATACAATGGGGTAGTCAAAGACGTTTGCAAGTACTATGACTTAATTTATTTTTTCATCCAATGTTTTCTTAAATGGAAAATCCATAGTCCCTTAGAGCAGCTATTCAGACTACACTGCATTATCTGCTCCAGCCAGTCTTCTGATGTAGACTGGCTTTCTAGCTTAGATAGTTAATCTCACCTTTCAGCACCTAGAGCTTTTGTCTGCAGTAATCATATTTCAATGTATAGAGATAGGATTCATACAAAATCACAGGAACAATTGTAATGGCATCAACGGTACATTAAGCATATACCAAACAGATCAACTAAAATGTAGTAGTAAGGTAAAATAAGGTAGTAAGTTATCACATATTAAGCAAAATATCTACTCTGTGACATCTCGAATTTGCTAAACAGACATTTCATACATTCTAGATATTTTTGTTCCAAATGATGCATTCGTTTAGATGGCTTTTAGAAAAACATTGATGAATCGAGAAAAAGACATGGATATATGGAGCTAAAAGAGTCTCAATAAAGATAAATGCACACACTACATTCACATATGCACACGCAGGATTCATACATGCACACGCATGATTCATACATGCACACACATGATTTATAAATACACACACAGGATACACAAATGCACAGAAAATTCACAAATGCACACACAAAAATTTAAAAGCACAGAAAATTCACAAATGC
>JACXGM010009602.1:11589-27515 GCA_016801145.1 Umbra pygmaea | reverse complement strand
ACCTGTTGCTGTGGTGTATTTTACCTGTAGCTACGATATACTATTTAACCTGTAGCTTTGGTGTATTTTACAAGTAACTATAATTTACTATTATACCTGTAGCTGTGGTTGTCTCCCCATGTGCTTGCCTCTTCTTAGAACCAGGTGTCTGGGGTGTTGGGGTTTGAACAGTCTAAAAACAGTAAGCAAATAAATACATACATTATTTTTTACAGTATATTTTATATAAAGTATTGTTCCCTTCACAAAAATGAGACTACCAGTATGTGGGTGTGTGTGCTCTGGTGTGTATTTGTAAATGTGTGTGTATTGCAGCACCTCTGCAGGGGTGTCCTGGGTGGTTGCCCTGGTGAAAGAGGGCACCTGGACAAGTGTGATGTTGCTGAGGTAGTGTTGATGCTGTCTTCTCCAGTCCAGGCAGTCATAGATCAGACATGCAACCTCCTCAAACAACCGCGTCCCAAATCCAAGCTAAAACACACGTAAATACTCAGAAGCTTTAAAGAAAAAGAAAGACATGCACTCTACTCATTAGGATTGTTTATTTCAGCTTGTGATTTAGACTTGCAACAGGGTAGAGGACCACGATGTAGAAGAAAAAATAAACAGGTCGGGAGAAAGAGGAAGGAGAAGAAGAAGATTGGGAGGAGGAAGGAGAAGAGGAATAGGAATAAGAAGAAATATATGAGTAGATGAAGAAGAGGATCAAGATGAGGAGTAGGAGAAAGAACAACAAGCATGAAGAGGAGAACCGGAAGAAGGCCTCACCAGAGCCTCAGTGTTCTCTTTATCCTGGGGGGGCAGGGTCTCCTTAGAGGTAAGGCTGAGGCAGGCCACATCACACAGCCTGGAGGAGACTGAGCCACTGTTCAGCACCCCATCTAAATGGCCCCAGAAATCATCCAGCTCTAAGGCTCTTCTCTGGAGTGCATCTTCTGCCTCTACAAAAACATTCAGAGGTTTGCTTCGCAAAGATTTTTAAATATGAATGGTTTGAAGCAGCTCTGGGTATGATGACCATCTGGCTAAATGACTCAAATCTACATATACTGCAAATTGATTCATTCAAGGTTTTCTTCCACACGATAAAGGGATACATTTGTGTCAAACATTTCTGAAAGATTTCTGATTTGCCTGGGACAAAGATGTGAAACAATGTATGTAGTTATTTCTATTGATGAGTTGTTTTCACCATAGCCACTATGCTCCTACCCTGATCAACAGAGGAAGCCTCAGTCAGCCTCAGGGAGCCCTCTGACCCATCTGGTCTATGTGAGCTCAGCTTGATGACGTTGGACACGTGGACACCCAGAGACTCCATCACAGACAGCAGCTGAGGTTGATGGAAGCCCACCACCAGGACGTAGTGTTGAGGACCTGCGTCTGGCTCATCATCTAGAGTACAGAGGAGCAGAGTACAATAGAATAGAATTATACATGGAATAAAGTAGAATAGAGTAATACACTGGACCAGAGTGGAATACAGTAGAATAGAATAATATACTGGAACAGAGTGGAATAGAATAATACACTGGAACAGAGTGGAATAGAGTAGAATAGAGTAATACACTGGAACAGAGTGGAATAGAGTAGAATAGAGTAATACCTGGAACAGAGTGGAATACAGTAGAATAGAGTAATACACTGGAACAGAGTGGAATACAGTAGAATAGAGTAATACCTGGAAGAGAGTGGAATACAGTATTACCTGGAACAGTGGAATACAGTAGAATAGAGTAATACCTGGAACAGAGTGGAATACAGTAATACCTGGAACAGAGTGGAATAAAGTAGAATGGAGTAATACCTGGAGGAGTGGAATAGAGTAATACCTGGAACAGAGTGGAATACAGTAGAATAGAGTAATACACTGGAACAGAGTGGAATACAGTAATACCTGGAACAGAGTGGAATAAAGTAGAATGGAGTAATACCTGGAGGAGTGGAATAGAGTAATACCTGGAACAGAGTGGAATACAGTGGAATAGAGTAATACCTGGAACAGAGTGGAATACAGTAATACCTGGAACAGAGTGGAATAAAGTAGAATGGAGTAATACCTGGAGGAGTGGAATAGAGTAATACCTGGAACAGAGTGGAATACAGTAGAATAGAGTAATACACCGGAACAGAGTGGAATACAGTAGAATAGAGTAATACACTGGAACAGAGTGGAATAGAGTAGAATAGAGTAATACCTGGAACAGAGTGGAATAGAGTAGAATAGAGTAATACACTGGAACAGAGTGGAATACAGTAGAATACAATGGGACAGAATAGAATACACTAGAATAGAGTAATACCTGGAACAGAGTTGAATACAGTAGTACACCGGAACAGAGTGGAATACAATAGAATACAATATATAATACAATGAGACAGAAGAAATTACAGTGGAAGAGAGTAATACACTGGATCAGAATGGAAGACAATAGATTAACCGAATAGAATAAAGTAGAACATAACATTTAATTAGGGGAAGATGGGGTAGAGAGTATAAAGGAGTACAGCATCATAGAGTACAAAAGAGACCTGTAATTAGCCAGCAGAGAAGTGTGACTGACAGCTTCAAAGCTGGATCGACCTACATCATGTCATCCTGTGTTTCCTACTGGGATCATGGGGACAGACTGCTCACCTATGTAAAGTGTTGGTCAGAAGTTGAAAATTTGTTTGTCCACACGTTCTCAATGGTACTAAGGTCTGGGAAGTTTCCTGGTCATGGACCCAAAATGTTGATGTTCTGATGTTTTGCTCCCCGAGCCACTTAGTTATCACTTTTGCCTTATGGCAAGGTGCTCCATCAAGCTGAAAAAGGCATTGGTTGTCACCAAACTGTTCATGGATGGTTGGGAGAAGTTGCTCTCAGAGGATGTGTTGGTACCATTCTTTATTCATGGCTGTGTTCTTAAGCAAAATTGTGAGTAAGCCCACTCCCTTGGCTGAGAAGTAACCCAACACATGAATGGTCTCAGGATGCTTTACTGTTGGCATGACACAGAACTGATGGTAGCACTCACCTTGTCTTGGTGTTTTCCGGATGGCGCAAACATTCTGAAAAGGGATTCATCAGAGAAAATTACTTTACCTTAGTCCTCAGCAGTCCAATCCCTGTATATTTTGCAAAATATCAGTCTGTCCCTGATGTTTTTCCTGGAGAGAAGTGGCTTCTTTGCTGCCCTTCTTGACACCAGGCCTTCCTCTAAAGTCTTCGCCTCACTGTGCATGCATTTCCACTCACACCTGCCTGCTGCCATTCCTGAGAAAAGCTCTGTACTGGTGGTGCCCTGATCCTGCAGCTGAATCAACTTAAGGACATGGTCCTGACACTTGCTGGACTTTCTTGGGCACCCTGACACCTTCACAACAATTGATCCTCTCTCCTTGAAGTTCTTGATGAACCGATAAATGGTTGCTTTAGGTACAATCTTACTAGCGGCAATATTCTTGCCTGTGAAGCCCTTTTTGTGCAAAAGCAATGATGACGCCACGTGTTTCCTTGCAGGTAACCATGGTTGACAGGGGAAGAACCGTGATTTGAAGCACCACCCTTTTTTAAAAACTTCCAGTCTGTTATTCAATCAGCATGACAGAGTGATCTCCAGCCTTGTCCTCGTCAACACAATCACTAACATGATGGCAGTTGCTCCTTTTGTTTCAGGGCTGTAATGCAGTGATGTTTTTTGGGATTAAGTACATTTTCATTTTAAAGAGGGACTTTGCAATTCATTGCAATTCATCTGATCACTTTTCATGACAATCTGGAGTATGCAAATTGCCATCTATCCACACTGAGGCAGCAGACTGAAAATTATTATTTGTGATATTCAGGGATGGACTGGGAAAAAAAATTAGGCCCGGGACTTTGGATGGAGCGGCCAGCAGGGGGGGTGGCTGTCGCTCCCCGCGTCCATCATTCATCCTGGGTTTCTCCTCATCTAAATATAGAGGAACCCTCTCTCTCGATTTGACGTCCGGGCCAGAGCGCAGAGTTTTGCGCTCCTGCGGATGCAACAGCAAGTCCATTTCAGCCTACTGTCATCTGTTTTAATACGTCCAGGTCTTTATTTGGCCAAACGGCCGTCAAAGTAAAATATGACGGCCCGTTCGGTCGATAATGGACCGGCCGTTTGGGAAAACTCCCGACCCTCCCGATGGCCAGTCCGTCCTTTGTGACATTCTCAAAACATTTGACCATGACTGTACCTGTTTCCTACAGGGATCATCAGGACAGACTGCTCACCTATGTACCTGTTTCCTAGTGCGATCATCAGGACAGACTGCTCACCTATGTACCTGTTTCCTAGTGGGATCATCAGGGCAGACTGCTCACCTATGTACCTGTTTCCTAGTGGGATCATCAGGGCAGACTGCTCACCTATGTACCTGTTTCGTAGTGGGATCATCAGGCCAGACTGCTCACCTATGTACTTGATTGTTTCAGCATCTTCTCCCCTCTTCTTCAGCTTGGTTTCCTTAGTTTGCCCACTGGGCTCAGCTCCTTTCTTCCCCTTGTCTCCTTTAGCAGCAGGCTTGGCACTGGTTTTGGCTTTGGTTGGGGAGACACAACCAGCCTTGGCCTTCTCCTCTGCAGCCTGTGAGACAGGAACATGGAGCAAACTGCTGATACCACTGAATGACGGGGTTGAAACACAGCATCTCCTCTGTCCCGGGCAAAATGTTTTTAGCTTGATGAGCAAAATCCAAGTTATTGACATGTACTGTAGCTCAGTGGTTCTCAAACCTCTCCTGGGGACCCCCAGCCATGCCATATAATTAGATGTTTCCCAGAGCTAGCACACCTGAATGAACTTGTTAACTAATCATCAAGCCCTTACCTGCTTGAATCAGGTGAGCTAGTTTATGGCTACAAAAAAACTGGGAGATGGACGAATGTCCCCCAGTAGAAGCCTGAGTACCACTGCGCAGCTAATACAAGTCATCAGCTGACATGCTGGGTTACTTATCACATTAAACTATCTGACACATAGAAATGCTGTCTATTGCAAGGACAATAAGAAGGCCGTGTGCTAGTTTCTGGCTGTCAGGAACTCCTTCCCACCCTGGTCTCAGAGGCCCTCCTCTGCTGGTCATTGTCCTTCACCACAAGGAGCTGGAACTTTAGAAGTTTACCCAGGAGTTCACACGGAATTTCCTTTCCTGCATCCAGCAGGGCCTTGGCTGCCTCCATCACCTACACACAACAATATGGTTCATGTACAGTAGGCAGAAAGTGATAAGAAGGCTTCATGCATTGTGCAAGACTTACTGCTCCGCATGGTGAATTTGTATTGAAATGAATGGCCAGTAAATCCCATTCAAAGATGTTTATTGGGGAGACTAGCATCACAACTATAGCAGGTAATATCCTGGGAATGTGTACATTAACTTGAAATGGAACAGACAGAAGTTTTACTATTTGCAGACTTGATGCAAACAGACAATCGTAGTACAGTATATGTAAAATATGTACAAATTCATGTTGTTAGAATACTGCAGTTCCAATGAATTAAAGCAGTTCTGGTTCTAAATGTAAATACCTCAGAAAACATGGGAACATCCTTTGTCTTCTTGGATTTTGGGTTTCCTAGTTCATGGATCTGTGAAGCATTTAATTTATTAGTTGGAGTTTATCCATTATTGTGCTTGACTGTGAAGTCTTTTGCATTAGCCACTTACATTTTCTAGAGTGTCGTCCCAAGTGACTACACTGAAGAGCCTGCGCAGGGGCTGCTGTACCGCCAGCTGGAGAGCCCTTATAATATCCTCATCCACCGGCCTCTCTTCAACCACAAGAGAAATGCTGGCCCTCCAAGTCTCCTACCATCATTAGCAGTGCCAGTCAACATTAGCTGTTCAACGTGACACTGAAACGTCCTGTAATGTACTGTACTGTTTTAACTAGTTAAGAACATACAGTCGTATGCAAAAGTTTAGGCAACCCTAACAATTTCCATGAAATAAAATTGCTGATCCAAACACCTAATTATTTATGAATGAAAATCATGGAAATTTTTAGGGGTGCCTAAACTTTTCCATACGACTGTACCTAGCTAGCTCGCTAACTTAAAATTAGCAGGATGTTACTGTACTTCTATACTGTACACTGTACTACTGAATTTCTAGATATCATTACGTACATACTTTACCTCATCAAATGGTGCTGCACTGAGTCCAGTTTCCCAAGACTTGATTCCAACTGTCGTTGCAACAACTGTGCCACTTTTAGTTCTTTTTGGTGGCATTATACTACTGTACCTTTTTTGGAAAAGAAACCGTAACCTATTGACAAACTAACGTTAATAAAACTGCAAGCTGCTACGTCAGCCTAATCTAGCTGTACTTGTGTTTAGACGCTTCAGTTGCCCTTAGCAACAGTTTAAAGGGCTCCGCGGTGCTTTTCTATTAAAATAGTGCATTCGGAAAGTAAACTAGGCGCTTCACTTTTTCCACATTTTGTTGTTTTCTTATTCCGAAATGTATTAAATTCACAATATTTAGTGTTGAAGCACCTTAGGCAGCAATTACAGCCCTTATGTATTTTTTGAGTATGATGCTACATGCTTGGCACAACTATTTTTGGTCAGTTTCTCCCATTCTTCTTTGCAGGACCTCTCAAGCTCCATCAGGTTGGATGGGGAGCGTCAGTGCACAGCCATTTTCAGATATCTCCAGAGATGTTCAATCAGGTTCAAGTCTGGGATCTGGCTGGGCCACTCAAGGATATTCACAGAGTTGTTGTGCAGCCACTGCTTTGTTAGCTGTGCTTTGTGCTTAGGGACATTGTCCTGTTGGAAGATTAACCTTCGCCCCAGTCTAAGGTCCAGAGTGCTTTAGAGCAGGTTTTCAGCAAGCATGTCTCTGTACATTAATGTATTAATCTTTTCCTCGATCCTGACTAGTCTCCCAGTTCCTGCTGCTGAAAAACATGCCCACAGCATGATGCTGCCACCCTGCTTCACTATAGGAATGGTATTGGCCATTGGTTTCCTCCAGACATGACTCTTGCCATTCAGTCCATAGAGTTCAATCTTTGTTTAATCAGATCAGAGAATTTTCTTTCTCATGGTCTGAAAGTCTTTCGGTAGCCTTTTGGCAAACTCCAGGCAGGCTCTCATGTGATTTTTACTAAGGAGTGGCTTCCGTCTGGATTGGTGGAGTGCTGCAGGGGATGGTTGTTCATCTGGAAGGTTCTGCTCTCTCCACAGAAAAATGCTGGAGCTCTGTCAGAGTGACAATCGGGTTCTTAGTCACCTCCCTGACTAAGGCCCTTATCCTCCGATTGCTCAGTTTGGCCGGGCGGCCAGCTCTAGGAAATGTCCTGGTGGTTCCAAACTTCTTTCATTTATGGATGATGGAGGCCACTGGCTTCATTGGGACCTTCACTGCTGCATATATTTTTCTGTACCCTTCCTCAGATCTGTGCCTTGATACAATCCTGTCTCGGAGGGCTACAGACAATTCCTTGGACTTCATGGCTTAGTTTATATTCTCACATGCACTGTTAACTGTGGGATCTTATATAGACAGGGGTGTGCCTTACAAATTCATGTCCAATCAACTGAATTTACCACAGGTGGACTCCAATCAGGTTGTGGAAACATCTCAAGGATGATCAGTGGAAACAGGAGGCACCTGAGCTCAATTTTGTGTCATGGCAAAGGCTGTGAATACTTGTGCTTTTTAAGTTTTTTATTTTTATACATTTGCTAAAATTTCAAACACACTTATTTCACATTGTCATTATGGGGTATTGTTTGTAGAATCTTATGGGAAATAATTGATTTAATCAGAATAAGGGTGTAACATAACAAAATGTGGAAAGTGAAGCGCTGTGAATACTTTCCGGATGCACTGTACATCTTACATTTGTGAAATCTTTATCTCAACGACATTAACACTTTTAAGAAGTAACACACTGAATATGCCTATAAAAACATTTTGACACCATTTATTTGATTTCTTTTATAATTTTTTTTCTTCATACAATCATAACAGTGACATGGAGAAAAAAGCTTTGCATAGAGTGGTGCTCTAAAAGACTCACAGCCTTGAGCCACTCTGCATGGCAGTCTGACACCTATAGCTGCCTGTGAAACTGAGTCCAGCTGATCACAGAACCTGGCAGACAGCTAGAGGCACCGACAGCATTCCTATACAAAGAGGTGAGAACTGAAACACGGATGCAACTTTCAAATTGGTCACAGAAGTGGTAGTATGCACAATGTGTAGTATTTCTGATTAGTAAATATTAGTGGGTTCATCATGAATGAGCTATTTGCTTAGGGACAGAATGACGTTTGTGAGATTAAAATGGCCACAAAGGTTAAGAAACAGACTTAGATGGATAGCCTCACAGGCTCCAATTAAGCCCCTAAACATTTGGTACATTCTATGCAAATACACGTGATGATTTGCAGATAGTCGGAAGGACCAAACTCAATATTGTACAATATTACCATAAAATGCAAACTGGACTTCCTTACCGTAAAGCATGTAATATATCTGCCCTCTGTCTCTCACTGACCCCAGGGCACAAGATTGTCTGAGAATACAGGAATTAGTTCTGTTTCCGTCGCTTCTGTTCTGTTTGCTACATTCTACAGAGTAAGGTGAACAACACTAAACCTTGAATGATTCCATGTCATATTTATCATAGCAGATAAACTATTCAGATAATCCCTCACAATGTCTGGCAAAAGTATTCAACATTTCAAAAATCATGTTAATAGTGTATGCGGATGTAAATGAAATATGCAACATGATCAGCAGCAGCCCGACTGCCATAAAGACTGCCTGGAACGTACCCTGGGGTCTGGATATTATGGTCTTGTCTATGAGCAGACATAAGGCTGAATATGACGAAAGAGTTAGCACAAAAAGTAATGATACATATTTATGTTTGGTTGTTTGAGGCTTCATACATATTCTTGTTTTTAAAATTAATAGTGCAGAAGATACAAGTATAAAATCATCAATGTTCATGTTTTTCATCAGTCTCAACAGGCAGTGTAATGGCATGTCCAATGTACAAATTCATATTGATGTATAAGATAAATACATGTCATCATGGTTTCTTACAAAGCTACTGTTCATTTCAGCATCACACAGATCATAATGAAACCCATGTAGTACAGTAGGTATGTGGGTGTATTTGTTTCTGCATGCTGTTAATCACAGTTGTTTACATTTACTGTCATGATCATAGGAAAATAACATCTATCATTGTCACAAATCCCATTATGTCTTCATAGAACTCTAAGGTGTATAAAAAGTCACTTCACTGTCATAACCCGTGTTTAAATAGGGGCTGATTATTACATATATGGTGGCAATAATTATAAATGTGCACAAGATTAAAAAAAAGGAGATAAATAATTAAGTTAAGTTAAGCATATTAAAACAAGATGAACACATGTGAAACAATAAGTGAAATAGTCGGTGAACTTTAAAAGTCTGGCAGTGTGGTTCAATGATAAATCAACAATTATCAAAATACTAATAAACAATGACCAGATCTAAACCAATGTGAGTTAAAGTGTCTAACATGATGGGAAAACAAACTCTTTGTAATGTCTTTTATCCAACAATCCAAGTTAAGTTCGTCACACTTTTAATAGCTTGCCCTGAAGTGTAAGAATGAGGCAGGCATTTAGAGAATTGACAAATTGAGTCATCAAGCAAACTACAAAAAAGACACATCCAAGTGAATCATCATGATATCAGTCAATACATTCAAAACCATATCATTGTTTGTGGCTGTTACAAAATTCATTTTGCGGATAAAAAACCCTCCAATTTACGCTTCAGAGATCCATTGTATCATTAAAAGGCTTCTTCTGGGTTCTGTTCTTAAATTTTAGAACATACCTAGCAGGGTTTTACAAGATTACAAGCCTCAAAGCTGGACTATGATCCATTAATTTCCTTCCTGACAATAGGAGGCGTGGCCAGAGCAGCTAATTTTCTGTACTCTCTTCTTTCTTAGGTCTTCTCTCCTTTCCAGGACTAGCCTTTATCCCTCTGAGAAGGAAAGCTTATTAAAAGTTGCATGGTTCATTTCCTTCCAGGAAAACCTAGACATCTGTGATCGCTTGCGAGACACTGTTGGAAATACACATTTTAAATATAAAAAACATACAAAATCCATTCCATTATTGAATAGGTTGGGGGCTTAAGTTAGGAGACAACGGCTCCCATTGGTCTATTGATGTACCAGTGGTGGACTGTGGGTGCTCCACCTAGTACTGATGGCAGTGTGTGAACCAACAACTTCAGCCGTTGACAGTCATCACTCTGTCCTTCTTTCAACAGGTGTATACAGACTGAATAGCTAGTCATCCATTTGAATCCCACTGAGGTGCCTCTACTGCTGTGATTCTACAGTTCAAAGATCAGGGTCAAAGGTCGTATGAGTAGTGGGCAGCGGGAGGGTAAACATTTAAAAGGTTAAAAGGGACATCATTCGAGGCCAAACGTGCTGGTCTCCTCCACGGCAGTAAGCATCTTCTCATAGAGCATGGAGAAGGAGGGGTACGGAGGCAGATCCAGCCGATTGAAACAGGTGTGTGCCCTGGGGAGGAGAATGAACACACACATAGAGACACACACACAGTAAATCAACCCAACAACAAACTTCAGTTGATTTGATTTATTGTGCTCAAATTGCTAACATAATGTACAGTACATAGATTAGCCTCACAGGTAATATTAGCAGGACAGCTTACCTTGGTAGAGAGGTAACTTTGCCCCATTTCTCCACGCAAAACCTGCGTGGGCCATTGCTGCCACGGAGAGAGGCGAAGCCCTCGTAGGGAATACTGGACGTGCCTGTGACAAACTAACAGAGGACAACCAACCAGAATGCTTTCATTCACAGGAAGTGTGTGTCGTCAACACACTCCCCTGTACCCCCGTAACGGCCTGCCTCTGGGATGGGTTGGCCTATGGATGTGACCCTATTCTGCTGGCCTGGCCCTATCCCCATCATGGCCACCTAAGCAACCCCCTCCTAATGTGCAGATGTCTCCTCCTCACCTCTCCACCACCTTTATGTTCTGCCACAAATCTGTTGCAGTGATTATCCAGGAGAGTTTCCTCTTTAGTGTAAAGCACTTTGAGAACCTCAGTTGGTAGAAAGGTTCTCTAATAATCCAATGTAGTATTGTGTGTGTAAACGTGTGTGAGCGTGTGCGAGCCCCTACCTGCAGCAGCCGAAGTCTCTGCTCATTGTTAAACCTCTCCACAGCCGCCCAGAACCAACGGATGACGATGTGGTTGTCATGGTAACCTGGGAGCATGAGGACAGAAGTTATTTACTTACTAGCCTCTCTGATGGGCCAAGCTACTGTAAATACTCCTACATTACCTATACAGCATTGTAAAACACTGCTCTGCTGTAGCAAAACCCTTGTATTGAACCTCCTGAAGTTATACAATATTACAAAAATATACATCTGGTTTTCAGGTTTAATTTATTTTCAAATTCGTTCTTCATTAATATATTTTTTTAATGTGTTTCTTGGATACATTAATATCTGTTTTTTAGGTGCCTTAAATTTAATAACACAAATCAGATACCTTAATCTGGGTTTTTATACCGGTTTGAACTTTAACAAAACATTTTATGTAGTGGCCACTTATTGTCACACTGCTCATCACAGATTACCTTTGCCTGGTGTCCATCACTAATCGTCTCTTTATTTGCCTGCCCGTCAGTAACCTTTTATAGGACTAAATCTTAAATGTCATTTGAATGTAATGGGATGAAAAACTATAATATCTTCACTTTTAAGTAAAGAGTAAATAACAGTTCTGGTAAAATGATCAAAACATTGAAGGAACATTCACACACTGCTAAACAGGTTGTTTTGGCATGCTTTGGCATTCTCGTTTTTCCCCACTTCCCTGCCACTCAGTCAACTACCAAAACAGCTAACAAACTTTACTTGTTTTGCAATACTGTCCCACATGACGCAAGTTTTAATATAGCCTGTATTATTAGAAAATAATGACTTTGTGAGAAACATGTTGAATTAAATCATCTGGAGGACCTATGTAATTCAGTTTTGATAAATAATACATACTGATGCGAAAAATATGTTTATAATGTGATTTTATGGTTACAATGAATGGAAATATTCAGGCTTTTCCCGTGGTTTTGAAATATAACCTGATGTCCTTTATTTGTGTTGGGAGTGTTTTATCAGGTTCGATCGGTTTAACCAGAATTCCAGAAGCCCTGATTGTCTCACTTCGCCTTCCCTCCCTGAGTCCTGCTCCTTTCCCATGCCTGCCCCCACTCCGGTCTCTCCTGCCCCACACACCTCCTCTGTATTCTGTGTGGCTCCTCCAGTCCACCAAGTCTATTTCAGCCGTGCCAGCGATCACTAGTTCCAGCTCCCTGGCATCAAAAACAGACACCAGCCTGGCATCCACCACCTGCATGGCACAGGGCACAGGGCAACACACCTCATCAATAATGTGTTTCATCAATCAGGTACACTTGTCTCTCTACACTACAGTGGTGCTGTCACATTTCAATTATGTTGTTGTTCATGTCTGTCTATAAGCAGGAAGTTGCTGGCTGTGTGTGATGATGTCATATTGGTGAGACACTCTAGCTTTAAATAATATAATTAATATCAGTAAGAGTTCCTGTGGTGAGAGCAATCTAATCTGGCCTACATCTGACCTACTGCCACGTCAAGTAAACATTCCTCATAAAAAACAATAAAACCTCAATAAAAAACATAAAATGATCACAATATATTATAAAAACATATGATATCGATCGAGTCTCTGTACCTCATAGAAGCCCCGGACCAGACTCTCCGTTTGTTGGACCACGCCTCTCTCGATGCGCCACTTCACCATGCGCTCAATGTACTCCTTCTTGTTCTTCTCTGACACAGGGATGTTGGCCCCGCCCACCTTCAGCTCTCGCTCTGTGATCTACACAGAATACAGTGCAGTTGATAGCAAACGCCACTGCACAGGCACCCCCCGCCCACATACACATACACATACACACACACACACACACACCTGTCCGAAGACCTCCTCGTTGACCGTGAAGGTGAGGTCTAACATGTCCTGGATGTCGTTGTCTTTCATCCATTGTAAACTCTGGTGGAACTCCTCGTCCAAGTACTCCAGGTCGCTCAGCTCACAAAGGCTACATCACAGATGACAGTCGAGCACAAAAAATAGAGTACATTAGCATAAAAAATAATGTTTTAGGAGCTCAAGTAGCTCTAGCAAAGACTAGATGACAGCTACATTCTCTATGTTTCAGAATAACACTTCCTAGTTATGCGTTCAAAGCATGGGAATTTGACTCCACGTTTTCATTCTGTCCTTCTAAGAGACTGAGACCTGATACACCAGGTAAGTGCAGGACAGGTACCTAGTACAGGTAACTAGAAGGTAAAATAAAAACTATTGCTATTTAGTACTTTGGTAAGCAACTCCTGGGTTAAAGGTTGTTAATATGTGGATACATACATGCGTAGCAAGCCTTTGTAAAAGGGTCTGGTGAAGAAGGCATCCAGCAGGTACTGGTGGATCAGTGCCAGGCCAAGGATACGCCCACTGAAACGAAACCTGAATAGAGAAATAGACATCATTATTTTCATGAAATACTATGTAATCTCGCAAGTATTTTTGTGAATTGTAATCCTCTGAGGCTCTCCAATAAGTTCTATTGACCACACTAACCATGACCTCTCGTTTTCATGTTATTCTCTTTAACCAATCCCAGTGGGCCATCACTTAACCAGAGAAGTCTCAGTGGGCCATCACTTAACCAGAGCAATCCCAGTGGGCCATCACTTAACCCAAAGTCCCAATGGGCCATCACTTAACCATAGAAGTACCAGTGGGCCATCGCCTAACTTGAAAAGTCCCAGTGACCCATCACTTAACCTGAAGTCCCAACGAGCCATCACTTAACCAGAGAAGTACCAGTGGGCCATCACTTAACCAGAAAGGTCCCAGTGGGCCATCACTTAACCAGAGAAATCTCAGTGGGCCATCACTTAACCAGAGAAATCCCAGTGGGCCATCACTTAACCAGAAAGGTCCCAGTGGGCCATCACTTAACCAGAAAGGTCCCAGTGAGCGATCACTTAACCAGAAAGGTCACATTGAGCCATCACTTAACCAGAAAGGTCACATTGAGCCATCACTTAACCAGAAAGGTCCCAGTGAGCCATCACTTAACCAGAAAGGTCCCAGTGAGCCATCACTTAACCAGAAAGGTCCCAGTGAGCCATCACTTAACCAGAAAGGTCCCAGTGAGCCATCACTTAACCAGAAAGGTCCCAGTGAGCCATCACTTAACCAGAAAGGTCCCAGTGGGCCATCACTTAACCAGAGAAGTCTCAGTGGGCCATCACTTAACCAGAGAAATCCCAGTAGGCCATAACTTAACCAGAGCAATCCCAGTGGGCCATCACTTAACCAGAGAAGTACCAGTGGGCCATCACTTAACCAGAGAAGTACCAGTGGGCCATCACTTAACCAGAGAAGTACCAGTGGGCACTCACCTAACTGGAAAAGTCCTAGTGAACCATTACTTAACCAGTAGTTCTAGTGGGGCATCAATTACCCAGAAAGGTCCCAGTAAACCATCACTTAACTAGAAAAGTCCCAGTTACTCATCACTTAACCAGAAGCTCCAGCGGGCCATCACTTACAACATGTAGCATAACAATGATTACGTGGTTATGAGCTTACTTTTTTGTCATTTGCAAAAAATCCATTTGCACATTTATACTCAACTGTTAATTAAAAAAATATATATACATTTTTATTTTGCCTGGCCACTTTACACACCAATGAATCTACATCTCCAATTCAGACCACTGTACATATACAGTATCTCATAAACGTGAGTACACCCCTCATATTTCCATAAATATTTGATTATAACTTTTCATGTGACACCACTGACGAAATGACAGTTTGCTACAATGTAATTATACAGTGTATAACAGTGTACATTTGCTGTCCCCTCAAAATAACTCAACACACAGCCATTAAGGTCTAAACCGCTGGAGAGGACTCCGGTGGCAACCTGTGAAGCTCTGGTGAACTCCATGCCCAAGAGGGTTAAGGCAGTGATGGAAAATAATGGTGGCCACACAAAATATTGACACTTTGGGCCCAATTTGGACATTTTGGGTGTAGTGTTGATTTATTTTGAGGGACAGCAAATTCACATTGAAATACAAGCTGTACACTCACTACTGTACATTGTATTAAAGTGTAATTGCGTTGTCACATGAAAAGTTATAATCAAATATTTACAAAAATATGAGGGGTTCTCACTTCGTGAGACACTGTATATGTACAGTTAATACGACAGTTAGTACAACAGAAGTCTGAATTGGAGAGGTAGATTAATTGATGTGTAAATTGATGTGTAAAGTGGCAAGGTTGCCATTTCGAATGAGAAACTGTTCTCAACGTGACCACCTGGGTAAATAAAGTTTACCGATAATTACAATATAAAATAAATTTAAAAAATGATCAGGTAAAAAAAAATTTAAAGATAATTTTTTCTAGGGGTGAAAGAAGTATGGGTCACTCACCATTCATGGTGGTTGTCTACAAAGGCAGACATGGGGCTGATCTGCACAGTGTATGTGTCGTTGGCTGAGTACTCAAACAATCCGTAGTAAGGGTTGAACAGCTCTCTGGACACCAGGAAGAAAAACTCCCTGGATGGTCCGCTGTAGTCTAACCTGAAACAAAAATCAGGGATTCCCGATAAAGTCATTGACTTCAGTAATTATGACTTTGGGTAGTGTGAACGTAAAGTGTCTGGAGGCCTTGGGTCTGAACCTGGTAGTGTAATAAAGAAAGTGTGTGGAGGTTGTGGGTCTGAACCCTGGTAGTGTAATAAAGAAAGTGTGTGGAGG
>JACXGM010009602.1:0-11489 GCA_016801145.1 Umbra pygmaea | reverse complement strand
GAACCCTGGAAGTGTAATAAAGAAAAGGTCTGGAGGTTGTGGGTCTGAACCCTGGAAGTGTAATAAAGAAAGTGTCTGGAGGATGTGGGTCTGAACCCTGGTAGTGTAATAAAGAAAGTGTCTGGAGGATGTGGGTCTGAACCCTGGTAGTGTAATAAAGAAAGTGTCTGGAGGATGTGGGTCTGAACCCTGGTAGTGTAATAAAGAAAGTGTCTGAAGCCCTTGGGTCTGAAACTAACTAACTCTGACAGCTGTGGTTATCAACCAGGCCAAACGGTGCTGTCTCTACTACAGCTGTCAGAGTTAGCTTCGACTTTATACTAACTCTGACAGCTGTAGTAGTAACAGCACCGTTTGGCTTGGTTATTAATGCACTTAGCATCGTTTGTTACTTACCTGCATTAATAACCAAGCCAAACGGTGCTGTGACAGCTGTAGTAGTGACAGCATCGTTTGGCTTACTTAGTAGTGACAACACTGTTTGGCTTGGTTATTAATGCAGTGAGCTATTATGCCTACAATCTGTTCTATGAAAAAGTTTGCAGTTAAACACTTTAGTACATGTTGTATGCTTGTATCTTGTGAAACCACTAACGACTGCCTGTCCCTGATGATCTGAACACATCCATGGCCACTTTGACAGGGACAACAAGCAGGTGGCCATCAATGTTGTGGTCTCCCAAAGCACCAACCCCTCACCCCATTGCACTACCCCATACCACCCAGTGTTCTTTTTATATTTATGATATATACATACTGTAACTACATTTATGCATACCCATATTCTACTGCTCTTTATACTGTTCATACTGCACATACACTTATTTTTCCTACTCTTAAAATGTTACTGTTACTACACTGCACATATCTGTCTATATTGTTCATACTCTATAGCCAAATTTATTCTGTATGCCATTATGTCAGTATCAGTATTTGCTTTCTACCATGCACAAATAAAAATTTCAATGAACAATGAGCACTCAAAACACACCAAATCAACAATTACTACAAACACACATAAAACATTTTTGCACAAGCACTGCACTAGATTTTAATAATTTTGCTAGGATTTCAAAGACACTTCTTTGACATTGTCATGACGGGGTATTGTGTGTTGAATTTGAGGGAAATAATGAATTTAATCAATTTTGGAATAAGGCTGTATTATAACAAAATGTGGAAAAAGTGAAGCACTGTGAATACTTTCAAGATGCACTGTAATGGAAATAATGGGCTTAATTTGTTCTAGACACAGAAAAGGTCAGGTGAAGTATAAGAAACATTGCATGCATTTTCGTGTCCAGCTAGTAAAGTATTTTTGAATTATTGTACTTATTTATTTTCGACATATTTACTCCTGACAATATCCCAAGTGTAAATATTAGAATATTCAAAGAATAATGTTTATAACCTTTATTGTTATACCTCGTTTGCTAGGTTTGATTATATATTAGACAATTTTAGCTGTTAGCTAGTTTTGGTGCAATTTATTTATTGCCTAGCTACAGTGCAGTCATTTGTTTACTAGCCAAGGTTAGTGCTTCTTCAGTCTTTGTGAAGTCTTTTCCATGAAGTTAACACTTCGTAACAATAATATCATTTGCAAAAGTCTTGTCCTTTCTATTAAGCGTTTTACTAAGCATTTAAGAAATGTAAGGTTTACATGTTAAAATAAATTTTGAATGAATCTGTTCAGGAACATGGAGGAACATGGTTTAGAGTCCTTTATTGTAAACAGTGGTTAGCTAAAGTGGGCTCCAAAAATACTGGCACCCCTGACTGGCAATGCACAAACAATATGGTAAAAACAAACAAAATATATAGAGAGAAACTCAAAATACCAACATGTGAGAAACACTGTACTTTATTAACGTTGCAATGGAACCAAACAAACGTATAATTATTTAACACAAAATAGATTTCCTAATTATTGGCACTCCTTATTCAGTACTTAGCAACCACCTTTGGCAAGAATAACAGCAATGAGTCTCAGTAATGTTTGACAAGGTTAAGTATGGTAATACATTTGAAGGGATTTTTGGCCCATTCCTCCATGCAGATCCTTTCAAGATCCTTCACATTCTTGGGTTTGCTCTTATCAACTGCCCTCTTCAACTCAGCCCACAGGTTTTCGATTGGATTGAGGTCCGGCGACAGATGGTCATGGCAGAACATTGATTTTGTTGTCACAGAATCATTTCTGTGTGGATCTTGAAGTATGTTTTGTGTCATGGTCTTGTTGGAAAGTCCACCTACGGCCAAGTCCCAGCAGAGGCAACCAGATTGTCAATCAAAATTGTCTGATAGTTGGTGGAATTCATTATGCCATCAATCTTGACCAGTATCCCTGGACCTTTGGAATTAAAACAGCCCCAAGACATCACTGACCCCCCACCATATTTCACCGTGGGTGAGGTGCTTCTCCTTGTATGCATCTCTGTTTTAACGCTAAACCTGCCAATGCTGTAAATTGTTTGTGTTTCTTGTAGCATTACAAGATTTATGAAATTCTAAGACCATCTGTCTCTTTTAAACTGCCAGTTTTTTGTTTTCTTCATGGTGTTGGATGTCAAAAGGGATATTGCATATGTGTAACATCATTTTTATACTCTAGTGAAGGGATGTAATGTCTCATATAGTTCCTTAACTTAATTTATTCTTGATTTAATTTTGGTAGATGTTATTTACAATAATCGTTAAGGATGCCACTGATTGTGAAACCTTGATTTGGAGGACATTAATTTTTAATTGAATCAATTGAATACATTAATAAAGTACAGTATTTCCTACATGTTGGTATTTTCAGTTTCTCAGTAATTGTATTGTTTATATTTTCTTACAGTATTGTTTGTGCATCGCCAGTAAGGGGTGCCAGTCATTTTGGAGCCCACTGTTTATAAATATAGCCTAAATAGGTGAACTAAAAGTAACTGGTAAATGCTTCAAAGATTAATGTAAACAAAAATGTATGTATAAATTAATGAACATTGGTTTAGTGCAAGATAAGTAGAAAAGCAAATTTGCAGTTGAGCATGATAAATAAATTATTAACGGAGAGAACTTCAGTGAATAAATCCACATTCTCCTGTGTCATTGTGTATCCTCTTTTACAGGTATTTATTATCTGCTGCACCCAGTCCCAAATTGAGGACATTATTCTATTCAACTATAACGTTATTAAATTATGTTATTCTATCATTTTATTATAAATATTTCTCTAGTCTATTATAATCCTATTCTACTGCTTAACAGCCGCGGTCGGTGGATCTTAATTGGGGAGGACGGGCTCGTATTACGCTCAGAACCGGAGTGAATGGAATGTGTGCAAATCAAAAAAACAATTGGTTCTGTTTGTTGCGCACCATTCCATTCACTCCGGTTCCGAGCGTAATACGAGCCCGTCCTCCCCAATTACGATCCACCGACCGCGGCTGCTGCTTAATTGTATTTAACACTCATGCTGCGGCCTGGACTCACCCCTCCTCTCCTACAAAGCTGACGTAGAGCTTGCTCCTCTGTAGGTCTTTCCGGGAGTAGCACATCACCTGGTTGAAAGCGTCCTCCAGGAGGTGGTCCCTGCGGATGATCAGCCTGGCAGTCGGAGAAGGGAGAGACACTGGTGAGAGCAGTAGAGTTAAGGTTATGGAAGCAGGGTCGGACTGGCCAAGTAATGACCGCCTAGGCCGCTGCACCATGCAAAAAACTGCACTTGTCCTCCACGGCCGGTACTCATAGATATACCTAATGATAATAATTATGTTCATGCATCTTGGCATGCTCTCTACCAGTCTTTCACATTGATGTTGGGTGACTTTATGCCACTTCTGGTGAAAAAATTCAAGCAGCTTGTCTTTGATGGCTTGCGACAATCCATTCTCTTGATCACATTCCAAAGGTTTTTAATTGGGTTGATTTAAGAAAAATTTGCAGTGGTCTCTTATTTTTTCCTGAGCTGTACATCAATTTTGGGGATTTTTTAAAAGTCACAAAATACTGTTTTTACAGTGTTTGTATGCTGGTCACATGAAAGAGAAATTAGTTTTGTTGTTATGTCTACATTTATAAAGCACTTTTAAATACTGCATAATTACATCTAATTTGTTAGCAGCCATTGATGGCACGACATCATAGTTTAGTATCATATAGTGCATGGTGTGTTAAAATTTGTATTTGAGAACTGTACACGGGTTGTGGGCCGGTCTGGGTTTCAAAGTCCCAGGCCGTTTTTCAGTCCCAGTCCGGACGGAAGTTAGCCACAGGACTAGAATACGTTTCCATCTCCAGGGTCGGGTAAACCACAGCACATGCCCAGAGAGATAACGTTAAATGTAGTGCACACTGTGGCTCAAACGTTTTAGAACACCCAGGAATTTAAATGTGGTTTGATAGAAATTGATTCCTTCATTCACCAAGGTGGCATTACATTGAACAGAAATTATAGTAAAAAAATCATTAGCTATGGATGACCTAAATGTTTCATCATTAGGGCAATTATGCCTGCAGAAAATTTGGCTTTTGCTATTGTATGACAAAAATATATTATAAATTACTTTCGTAATTGCAATTATATGGAGAATCTAAGTAAAATCATTGTCTTACCGCAGTTAGCTTGAAACATGACAGTATTTCTCACCACTATAGCAGGGAATCCCCAGCAAAAATGTGTTGTTTGGTTCACTAAAGTGGATGAAATATGGTTGCCAGAACTGTCAATCATCCAGAGCTGTACAGTCACGACTAATGAGGTTGCAGGGCGGGCCCAACCTCTACATTGAGTAGAACAAGAGAAAATATTTACCCAGACACTTCATATAAAAAATAAGTACTGAGCAGGGACCCGTTTTAACCTGACAGCGCCTATATTGACATTCTTTAGAAACCAGAGGCCTAAATAGGCATACATTTCACCTAATATCATGGAAGGCAACTTTAATCCCACATTGTTGATGTTCTATCAAAAACATTAAAATCCCTGGGTGTTATAACACTTTTGACTGGTAGTGTACATCCACATTAAAATAAATATACATGCAGATTAGTATTGATAATGATAGCAAAGACGGCACATCTTCACTGCACATACTTTAACTTCCCTGGTCCTTGGCCATAGCCCTTGGTCTCCAGCTTGCGGTAGAAATTCCGCAGTTTGGCCTCAAAGTCTCTCTTGTAGGGGGCTGGGGCACGGGCGTTAGCACGTTGTGTTCCTATTCAAACAAGTCCATGTCGGAGAGGGAGGGATGAGTGTTCTCTCAAAAGCAGAAACTTGGTTACTTTTTATCTGTTAAGCGCTGACATGCATTATGGAAGATTTGTGCTATATGAATAAAGTAAATGTTTATTGAAATTGGATTCTGACTCAAGAAATCAGCGCCACATTGTGGTCAGGGAGGTTTCAAGAGGCCAGCTCACCAGGTGAGTTCTGAGGGGAGGGCACGGGGGAGCTCCGCGGGGACTGGCAGTAGCCGGGGTGCAGTAAGCTGTGAGGTGGAACATATGACATCACTTCCTCCTCAAAAAGGCTGCCAGAGAGAAGCAACAAAGAGAGTGAAATTACATGGCTCAGATCAACAAAGACTGCCCAGATACAAAGCAACAAGTCTGTTGGCTCAGATAGGTAACAGAAGCCTTCAGGTCTTGAATCCAAAGCCCAGTACTACATGTTTAATTCCCGAGAGGCAAGTATGAGGCAGGTGCAGATAGTTTCAGCCATTAACTCACCTGAGCAGCATCACCAGGTCCGCGTCTCCTGACAGTCGGGTCAGTCCAGAAGCCCCTTCGTTACGGATCAGCTGCACCTTCTCCCTGTGGAGGAGTTCAGGATAGCTCCTTTAAACTTCCAGCCAATGAGTTCACTGCATAGTATTATCTCCTGACCAAAACACAGTATGACAACAGCATATTTCCAGTAAGAAAGAAGCTAAAGTCTGGTAGCTATTACAGTGGTTCTCCTAAGAGACCTGCAGACAGGGCTGGGGTTGGTTACTTTTTAAAAATGTAATCTGTTACAGTTACTAGTTACCCATCCACAATTGTAAATAGTAACGTAACTTTCGTGTTACCCAAACTCAGTAATGTAATCTGATAACTTTCCATTACTTTTATTATAGATTATTTTAAAAAGCTAGTTTATAACCAGTTGAATGGCATAGCAGGAGGTTTGTTTACAAAACCCTACAGTAGCACTCCAAAATAAATAGTGGCAGTTAATGGCAGTTGACAGTATAATGTTCTATATAATTTATTCATTTTATTTATTGTTTGACAAATGCATATTGTACATTTTGATAATGTTCGACAAAAAATGCAGTTTGGGAACCATGAACCAATTATATAATTCAGTTATCATGGTAACTAGATGACAGAGATAAAATCTCTGAAACACAGAAGTAAATTTCATGTAATTTGGTAGGTTTCATTATTTAACTTCTGTAAGTTATAATGAAATAAATTAGCATGTTATACAAAATGCTATATCTGGCCTGTTTTGAACCACGCAAAACAGAAATTCATAACTTGAGATAAACCCCTTTGGATATTTGTCATTAGTTTCTTGTCTTCATGTTTAAGTACCACTGTCACCCAAACAGACCAAATGATTCGCTCAAATAATCAGTGACGATAACAAAACATGACAGGAACAACGCATATCATTAAATCAGTTATTTGATACACACTTATACTTGATACACAGTTATATTTAATACACACTCTGCTTTCGGGAGATTGACAAAGATATAACACAATTTACATAGCTACTTATGAAGCTGTTATAGAGAACGCCTTAAAATTATAAATACATTTTTCAATAGACAATCGACTACTCCCAAATGTATAAATACCTAAACGTAATCCAAATTTTCAAGAATTTACTTGTAATCAGTTACCCCCCCAACCCTGCTCGCAGACAATACTCAATGATGTTTTATCCCCGAAAAAACAAACCTGATTGTCTTAAGTCATCAAGACATAATCAGCTGACCAGTCCAACTATATCTGCTCTGGATAAACCAACAACATGAACCAGCTTGGGGTCCCCAAGAAGTGGTTTGAGAAGCAGTGGGCTAGTCAAGAGAATGTTGAATAATTAGTTCATTGAATTCCAGCTTAGTTATTAGGGGGGGTGTTGTGACCTGAGCGAGTGGTTCCTGATGAACTCCGGCTGTCTCTCCTGGAGGATCTCCAAGATATTGGGTTGCCGTAGAAATGCCACGATCTTGTCGTTGTAAGCTGGAGATCGAGAGTCGAGGATAAAATTAGCTGTGTGACTGTGTCCTGCCTGCGTATGTGTATGTTTGTGTGTACTGCCTGTGCGTTTGTGTGTACTGCCTGTTCGTTTGTTTGTACTGCCTGCGCGCGCGTGTACTGCCTGCGCGTGTGTGTGTACTGCCTGCGCGCGTGTGTGTGTACTGCCTGCGCGTGTGTGTGTGTGTACTGCCTGCGTGTGTGTGTGTGTGTGTACTGCCTGCCTGTCTGTGTGTGTGTGTACTGCCTGCGTGTGTGTGTGTGTACTGCCTGCGTGTGTGTGTGTGTGTGTGTGTAAGTACTGCCTGCCTGTGTAAGTCCACTCACCCACTGGCACTGGGTCGAGGTACTGGCCACGAGTCGCCACTGTGCTGAAGGTACTGGAGGGGCGTGGCACAACAGGGGGGCCTGAGGTGGAGTGACGGGGGTCTTCCCCCACCTGGAATGTAGAGAGGTCGTTAGGGTGAATGTGGAGGTGTATGAGTCTGTATCTGTGTGTCTTAAATGTCAGCATTATTTAACAGGCAAATTACTTGAACCAGCTGTTGCAATAACAACCAGAGGGGAATGTAACAGGGTGCTGCTCACAGAATGACAGGTTTCACCTTGGTGGCATTAAAACCAGGCTCCTTACAGACACCAGTCAAATAAGCTAACCACTATGATGCCTTGTGTTTCTCAGCTCAAAATCAATGTGTGTTTGGAGCGCACCATGTGTCGTGGGCTGACCTCCCCGGCGCTGTGGCTGCGCTGCCGTGTCAGGTGCTGGCGATGGGCTAGAAGGCTGCTGGGGCGTGTGCTACTCTGGAGAGGAAGCCGGGGGTCGATGAACGTTGTCGCACGGCAGTTGTGGTCCACAAAGAAAGGCTACAGACAGAATGTGAGAGGAGGTTAGGGTCAAACGTAATAAAATGTGACAATAGAAATACAGGTCCTTCTCAAGAAATTAGCATATTGTGATAAAGTTCATTATTTTCCATAATGTAATGATAAAAATTAAACTTTCATATATTTTAGATTCATTGCACACCAACTAAAATATTTCAGGTAATTTATTGTTTTAATACTGATGAGTTTGGCATACAGCTCATGAAAACCCAAAAATCCTATCTCAAAGAATTAGCATATTTCATCTGACCAATAAAAGAAGTGTTTGTAATACAAAAAAAAGAAAAGAAAAAGTCAACCTTCAAATAATTATGTTCAGTTATGCACTCAATACTTGGTCGGGAATCCTTTTGCAGAAATGACTGCTTCAATGCGGCGTGGCATGGAGGCAATCAGCCTGTGGCACTGCTGATGTGTGATGGAGGCCCAGGATGCTTCGATAGCGGCCTTAAGCTCATCCAGAGTGTTGGGTCTTGCGTCTCTCAACTTCCTCTTCACAATATCCCACAGATTCTCTATTGGGTTCAGGTCAGGAGAGTTGGCAGGCCAATTGAGCACAGCAATACCATGGTCAGTAAACCATTTACCAGTGGTTTTGGCACTGTGAGCAGGTGCCAGGTCGTGCTGAAAAATGAAATCTTCATCTCCATGAAGCTTTTCAGCATATGGAAGCATGAAATGCTCCAAAATCTCCTGATAGCTAGCTGCATTGACCCTGCCCTTGATCAAACACAGTGGACCAACACCAGCAGCTGACATGGGACCCCAGACCATCACTGACTGTGGGTACTTGACACTGGACTTCAGGCATTTTGGCATTTCCTTCTCCCCAGTCTTCCTCCAGACTCCTTGATTTCCGAATGACATGCACAATTTGTTGTTGTTTTGTTGTGCTGCTTCTCTGTAGCCCAGGTCAGGCGCTTCTGCCGCTGTTTCTGGTTAAAAAGTGGCTTGACCTGGGGAATGCGGCACCTGTAGCCCATTTCCTGCGCACGGTGGCTCTGGATGTTTGTACTTGTACTTCCACAGGTCATCCAAGGTCTGGAATCGGTCTTTCTCCACAATCTTCCTCAGGGACCGGTCATGTCTTGTCGTTGTGCAGCGTTTTTTGCCACACTTTTTCCTTCCCACAGACTTCCCACTGAGGTGCCTTGATAAAGCACTCTGGGAACAGCCTATTTGTTCAGAAATTTCTTTCTGTGTCTTACCCTCTTGCTTGAGGCTGTCAATGATGGCCTTCTGGACAGCAGTCAGGTCGGCAGTCTTACCCATGATTGCGGTTTTGAGTAATGAAACAGGCTGGAAGTTTTTAAAAGCCTCAGGAATCTTTTGCAGGTGTTAAGAGTTAATTAGTTGACCTCCAGCTGGAAGCAGCACAAATTGGCATAGCGCTGCCCAGGATTTGGTATAGACAAGCCGAATCTTCTACCTTGCCATGCCATGCTCCAGCAACTCCTTGTGGGCAGATCAGTAAATTAAATCACGGAAGTATAGTTGGTGAGCATAATCATCCCGTACATGATCTGAATAATGTCTTCCGCTTGGGATGAGCAGTGTAAAAAGAATCAGCCAGCTTGACAACATGTGGTTGGGTGAACCATATGCGCTCCCCTTGCCGTCCGGATCTGTTCAAGGAGTTGAGGGGAATGCCAACAACAAGGCAGGGTCAGTGGGAATTCGGGAGGGAGAAAAATTAGGAAAAAATAAAAAAGATGACTAACAGACAAGTAGACCGCGTGACAGACAAACAGGCACACAGCGTGACAGACAGGCACACAGCGTGACAGAGAGATAAAAAGAAACAGACAGACCTATGGATTGATGAGTGTATCAGGAGCCAGCGTACCTTGCCGGTATGGTCGTGCTTCATTTCCCAGCCTCGGGGGAGCTCCAGCTGTCTGTTGGAGAACATGTTGAGGAAGGCCACCAGGTCTCGGTTGTGCTGGTAGCGCTCATAGTGGTGCGTGTCGCGGCGCACCTTACTAATCATGTGCTTCAGGCAGGTGTTGCTGGTAAACATGCGGTAGGCACTCTGGGGAAAACAGAACATCAGAAACTTATTGTGAAACCCATGATCATACAATATTCTGCTTTACATTTCATAAAGTATAATTTATTATGTACTCTATTTTACATTTAATTATAATAGTTATATACACCGATCAGCCATAGCATTATGACCACCTACCTAATATTGTGTAGGTCCTACTTTTGCCGCTAAAACAGCAGTCAAACTGCGATGCACTGTGTTCTGACACCTTTCTATCAGAACCAGCGTTAACTTATTCAGCAATTTCAGCTAGAGTAGCTTGTCTATTTGATAGGACCACATGGGCCAGCCTTTGCTCCCCATGTGCATCAATGAGCCTTGGCCTCAATGAGCCCATGACCTCACCAGCTCAACTCTTTTCCTTACATGTACCACTTTTGATAGGTACTGACAATATTTCATGCTTCTTCATTTTGTCCTCAAAGTTGATGTGTTAGAAGCATGAACAATGCACAAGTGTAAGGATCTGAGCGACTTTGACAAGGGCCAAATTGTGATGACTAGACAACTGGGCAAGTGACTAGACAACTAGACAAGCATCTCCAAAACTGCAGCTCTTGTGGGGTGTTCCCGGTCTGCAGTGGTCAGTACCTATCAAAAGTGGTCCAAGAAAGAAACAGAGGTGAACTGGTGACAGGGTCATGGGTGGCCAAGGTTCATTGATGCACGTGGGGCGTGAAGGCTGGCCTGTGTGGTCCGATCAAACAGACGAGCTACTGTAGCTCAAATTGCTGAAAACGTTAATACTGGTTCTGATAGAAAGGTGTCAGAACACAGTGCATCGCAGTTTGTGGCAAATGGGACTGCTGTTTTGGTGGCAAAAGGAGGACCTACACAATATTAGCCAGGTGGTCATAATTTTATGGCTGATTGTGTATGACTATATCTTATAGTGGATATAGTGTATATGGACGGATGAGTGGGTGGATGGGTCAATGGATACATTGATGAATGTATGATTGGATGAATGACTAAACTGACAGGGTTGGAATGCAGCACGGTGAAGAAGTCTGGGCTTGTGAGGAACTTTGCGCTTGGTGACTGCAAGAGAAGAGTGAGGCGGGATCTGGAGCTGGCTGGAGCCACCAAACCATCACGGCGATACTCTGGAACACACAAAATGAGACACACACAGACAGGTCAATCACCAAAACAACTCATGAATATCTTTTATTTTATTAGAATCCAACCTAAACAAGCAGAACATTGTCAAGGTGTAGCAGCCTGCAGGTTACCTGGGATAGTGTGTAACATGTGTAGCAGCCTGTAGGTTACCTGGGATAGTGTGTAAGAGGTGTAGCAGACTGTA
>JACXGM010009601.1:0-27357 GCA_016801145.1 Umbra pygmaea | reverse complement strand
TTCATGAAGTAAAGGTGTAACATGAGCAGAGCGCCTAGTCGAGGTGAGCACTCTAGCTGCAGAGTTTTGAACGTACTGTAATCTTGCAATGAGTTTTTTGGGAAGACCAAGAAATAAGGCATTGCAATAGTCCAGGCGTGATGTGATTAATGCATGAATTAAAGTTTCAGCATCAGCTAAAGCGAGAGAGGATCGTAGACGAGCAATGTTACGAAGATGGAAAAAAGCGTTTTTAACAAGTGAAGAGATGTGAGAGCCAAAAGGTAGAGTTGAATCGAATATGACACCAACGTTACGAATTGATGACGAAGGCATATAGTGAATTCCATCAATATCAAATGACTGGTCCATCCTTTTGACTTAGGCAGTAGAGCAAATCCCTATTATCTGAGTTTTCTTGTCATTTAACTTTAAGAAATTCAGGGACATCCAATGCTTGATGTCCCTGATACATGCAGTGAGCGAGTCAGGCAGAGATGGCCTATCAGAGCTGGTGGTAAGATAGATTTGAATATCAGTATTCAGTATAATTAAATTATACAATGAGACATTTATGTATATATCTCTTTTAATTAGCTTCTTTATTTATTCACCTTTATTACCTTATTTATTGTCCGTTATAATTTTCAACTTTATTTATTAATGACTTATTTTTTAATGTATTTATGTGTATATTTTAATATTTTTGTCTGTTTTATTCTTCCTTTGTATTTTTTTACCCTGTTTATTTCTTCAACGCTATTTATTTCTACCTGTCATTTTTACATTTCTGTATGCATTTCTGCCTCATTATGCAAATGTGTCAATATTCATGGAGAACGCTCCTCAAACAATCCCTCAATTATTGTCAATTTTCACTGATTTTGGCTCACCAGGAAAGATATAAATAACTAGTTTACTCTTACATAAATAATTATTTTGTATCTTGTGCAAAAAACAATTTTAATTATGGAGTGGCATTTAGACAGGAAAGTTTATACTGAAATTAGTGATCTTCATGTAGAAAAAAATCCATCAAATGACTGGATCACAAAAAGCTTTATTGAAAAATAAATCCCATAGTTTAGAAAACAGGACTTACTGTGAATTTCACAATAGTGTCAACACAGCCAAAGCGGACAACCATAAGTTCATTGTCACCTCATAAGGCAAGGGGAGAAGATGAGTGCTATTATAATGTTACTGTATATAGGGAAGGAGTGTTCAACAAAATATTTGTTAATGCACATAGATTGACATAATAATACCTTTACAAGGTTCCTTGCTTTTATCCCTATAACAAAATAAATTTTTAAGTGCTAAATTACAGTACAATGTCCGCAGAAGTGCTACAAATAAAAAATTATGTATTGGGTGTAACGATTTGCATTATCTTATAGTTTCTTTGGATTCTCAGCAATTAAACTACTAGTTGCTGATTTTTATTCTAGATTTAGCTAAAGAAACCGTATCTCAGAAATTTGCACATGGTACACCCCACTCCTCATTGTACTGGCAATTCTTATTGTTAAAATCAATTCATAAAGACAAGCTGGAGAAAAGACACAAAGAACTGAAACCCAAAAATCAAATGGAACAAAATCAGGTGTACTTACAAAACTATTGTGCGTTCTATTGTGTGTTCAAATCTTACATTCTATACTTCCTGCCAAACCTTTGTCTTAACACTACAGTATACTGATGTTATGTAAATGTATGATTGTTGTTGAAAATTAAGATCATTATGCATTAGGCTATGGTAGAATGCCAAAATAAATATCTATAGGCCAATTTATGGACCTGCACAATGCAACACAGTAAAAAACACTATAATTACTAGAAGTAACCTCAAGTTCTCATTTGTGCACACTGACTTTTCCATTAATTAACCAGTAAAAAAGATTATTTTACTACTACTACAATCCTGTCCCACAGTGGCAACCTGACTAGCCATTAGGAGTTCCAGGAAAAAAAGGCAGGTGCAGCATTATCCAATAAGTTTATAGGGTAGACCTAAGGGCCAAGTGTCGCAGCAGCTCAAGAGACCAATGATACAATTTGACATGGTGTAGGTACATCACAATATAGATTATTTTCTGAATTTCTGAAACATATACTTTAATGCAGAGTTTCTGAGAATAACAATGAATGTAATAAGAAAAATAAAGACAATTTAACTAAGCTTCAGAACCAGATAGACCTTTAAGAGTCCGGTTGCCTCAGAATTCAGCGTTAAATGGGTAGTTCTTGTGCTTCATGCTCCTAGGTAAACAATAAAGAAATGAAAATATTAAAATTGAATTTTGTACATGTTAAAAAATTAAGTAAACCTACATTTGACTCTGTATTTAGTTCCAAGCAAGAGTAGCTGCTATTTCAGCTGGGGATTTTATTTGTACTCATTCTAAGACCAGTGAAGATGACCAAGGACGCATTCATTTACAGCAATGACCTGGAACCAACAGCTGTCCTCAAGGACAGAATAACACATTATTACATTTCCAGTATGGGAATTTAACCTATTATTTCATTACTGGTCAGTTGTTGTAACTACTAGGTTTCCTGCTGGTATGAAAAAAATACATTTGCAATAAAATGCTTTAGCATTTATGTACTCTTACCCTGTCATTGGACAAACTCGCCAGTTCCTGTTGAAGCCTAGTATAGTCTTCATTTCTTCATCACTCAATACAAAATCAAACACCTGCAAGTTAAAACAAATTAAATAAAAACATAAATAAACAACATTGCAAATTCTCCTGTAATAAACTGCAAAATTTATGGGGGATGTTACCTTGAAATTCTCCTGGATACGTGTAGGTGTTATGGACTTGGGAATCACAACAGTTTTTCGTTGGATATGGAAACGAATCAGGACCTGAAATGAGAATAATGGATAAAATGATGGATGTAGAATGTGATCAGAATGGTAATATATTAATGTGAACTATGGTTTGGATCAGCATAATAATATTAATAGGGTTTTATACCTGAGCAGAAGTCTTCTTGTGCTTCTCAGCGATGGCCTTGATGTTAGGATCCTCCAGAAGAGAAGGATCTTCAGGTTTGGCCCTGTAAAGACAGTATTACACTTTACAGCACAGGTGTCAAACCGGTTCCACGGAGGGCCAAGTGTATGCTGGTTTTTGGTCTTTCCTTTCAATTAGAGCCCAATTAAGACGTAGACTGCCAGGTGAGGCGAGATCCTAACCAATTAGTGACATTCAATCATTCAGGTACATGGTAAAAGCGAAAACCTGCAGACACTAGGCCCTTTGTGGATCTGGTTTGACACCCCTGCTTTACAGGATAAAGAGCAGGGATTGACATTAATGCTCAGGGACAGGTAAAAACAATCTGACTGCCAAGTAGAATGTATTCTAGTAGACTAGTGGGCAAAACATCGTAATTTACCAAGTGCAGAGATTGAGCTAAACAAATTAATCTAGAATTGGTGATTTGTGATGTATTTTTTGCCATGAAATAGGTGTGTATGTGATGTGTGCCCTAAATTTTACTTTTATGTTCTCATTCACGTTATTGTTTTTTCAGACTGATTACGAGATGGCTAGCCAACGTTAGTACTCTTTCGGTGGTTACACTGATACACAAATGCCCACTCGCTGTTAATACTTCATCAGAGAAGTAGTTTAAAGAATCCACATATAAAGGTTGTGATTTATTGCATACACATAGTGTACTATAGCGATATTCAAAGTATTACTGATGTTCAATAGCACGACAAAACATTGCATTTTTTTATTCAAATGCACGTGACAGTGGTGGTTGAAATTGAATGTGTCAGAAAAAAAGAAACATCTCATTTAAAAGCACTATGCTAGAGTATTTCTTTATAGTGAGACTTAATCCCATGTTCCCCAATTTCTGACTGTTTTATTTACATGCGTGAATGTTAAGATTTTGAACTGCTTGAACAGAATAGTTAGATTCAATATTAATTGATAGGTATTCTCCCCAAAGTGACCAAGTTACCATGGAAACAATAAAGCGGTAGCTAAGACTTTTGTCACATCTTATGTCTCGGTCACAAAAGTGAACAAAAAGGGAGCAGTATACCATGTTATTTCTATTTTTTATCTACCTTTTAGAATGACCAAAATGTTAGTTTTAGGCCATGTTGTAAATGTGAAGGCACTTCACATTAAATTGGTGCTTTTAAGAGCAATTGAGTTGCCTATATTTTCTAGATGGCCTTAAAGGACAATTCCAGCGCAAAATTTACCTTGGGGTTAATAACACACGGGTACCGAGCCAACCGTTCTCTGGGATATATTTTCGTGCTAATCGAATGTGCTCAGTTTTAATGATAGTTTAAAAAGATAGTTTAAAAGACATTACCATTCGCGTATACAGGCAGGCGCCATCTTGGGAAAACAGACTTGACCAGTGGAACCACGAACGCCATGCTACGTGAGCTGAACTGTGACTTGGAATTTCCAATGAAAGAGGATTTTCAGTCATTCATGCAGATCAATGAGCAAGACTTAAAGCTGGCGATGCAAACTAAAATCAAACGCAATTTGCTCACAGTTCAGCTCATGTAGCACAGCATTTGTGGTTGGACTGGTCGAGTCTGTTTCCCCAAGGTTGCGCCTGCCTGTATACACGAATGGTAATATATTTTTAATAAACTGTCTGTACACTTACAGAGTTCTCAATGCTTCCGTTTGCATGTAGGGACCCTCATTATGCTACTGTGAAAGTGTGGTGTTATTTTGAGCCTTGTTAGTTGTATAAAATAGTGATTTCTTTTTATCTAATTCATGCCTTCACAACTAGCATTATAAGGTTATTATTAGTTTGCACTAAAATTGGGCACAATCGATTAGCATGAAAACATATCCCAGAGAATGGTAGACTTGGTACCTATGTGTTATTAACCCCTAGGTTCATTTTGCGCCGGAATTCCCTGGACGATGTCCTTGGTGCCATGATAAAAATACTTTCCTGAATACAAATTAAAATATACTGTTTTACCATAGATTCCCTGGTTTCTATGTGACAGAGGGGGAGAAATGTATTGCTTTTTTCTCAATTCATGAAATGTCTGCTTCGGACAAGTAGTTTTTGCTACTGGAAAAGTGAAACACCAGACTTTCGGACAAGTGGTCAATAAAGTTAACGTCAACCCCTGAAGAGCTGAACATAATTATTGTCAAAAGGTGTGGTATGATCAGTAATTGTGTGCCCACCATGGTCTGTCTGGAGAGCCCAGGGGGCTGTAGGCTGTTACTGAGATGCCTTTAGAGTGACAGTAGTTGATCAGCTTCTCTTGGTTTAAATAGGGATGGCATTCAACCTGGCAGGAAAAACAATTAGCAAGATTATTCATTTCACAACAAATGGGATAGAATGGATAGACCCAACATTAGCAACTTGAGGTTTTATGATAGTATTCTGCTGGAATGTTGGTAGGAAGAATGTTGAGTAATAAAAGTTATCATTTGTTCTTTCGTTCACACCATCTAAGAATACCTGATCAGGATAGCGTGCTTCACAAGAGGTTTAGACTTAGTTAGTGAGACGAGGGACTAATGAAGTCAGTACCTGGTTGTTGGCAGGTTTGTACTTGAGGCCTGGCTTGTTTAGGATGGATTCAATCTGGTCTTTGTTAAAGTTGGAGACACCAATAGCCTTCACCAGACCAGCATCCACCAACTCCTCCATAGCCTGATAGAGGACAGCACCAGATCAGACACAGATCACAATGGCAGTACCGAAACGTCATGGAATATAGTCAAGTGTTATTCAATAGGGAACCGTAATAGACTAGACTACTATATTAATAAGGAGCATGCAACCAGTTATTCCTTCCTACCTGAAACCTCCTTCCATTAGCTTTTGGTATGGCTTCCCAAACAACTTATTATGAGGCAAAACTGTTTTGAAAAATGTTTAAGAGAGCTAAGGCTTTTGGCCCAAACTCAGGGGCTATACATAATATATATGGTCTTTATAATTGGACAAGTTTATAACACTGAAATGTTTCTTTATAGGAGTCTAGGTGATTGGTTGCATTCAAGTGCAGTCATTTTTATTTATGCTTTATTTTTCAAAACAGACACATTTACACACACAGTCCAATTCTGTTTCAATTGTGAGCATTTTGCCAAATACATTAATAATAATATTAGAAATGATGCAGTTAAATGTCTTATGTTTTTATATAACTTTCCTAAAAGTAATCGATAACAGGCACACTATTCCCTGTAGCAGTTTTCAATAAGAAATTCTAGAAGAAAGCACCCATTTTAGAAAAGTCACACATTTTTTACTTCTACTGTGTGTACTTAAGTACATTAAGACATTTTTTTTGATACTCAAGTACATTTAAATTCAGATATGTTGACAATTTAAATGAAATACAAATCCAATTCATGACTTATCACTTTTACTGGTTTAGGTTTTTAGCACAGCATCTCTACTATTACAATTTCTTTTTATTCCAGAGTAATTTGTTACACATCTGCTGGTACTAAACATTGCCAAACTGTCAGTCAACATACTAATATTCAAAGATTGTTATATGTGGAACTATAATATGAAGAAAAGAGATAATGATCAACTGCTAGTGATCCTGCAGAGCCAGTGTCTGAAATGAAGTTTTTGGCTCATCTGACAAGGGGACTGGTAGAAAAAAATCCACCAGCCACCAGGTCATGAGACAGTGGTTCGACCCTGACTATGGCTTCTCTGAATTTGCCCGGACGTCCAACACAAATCAGTGTAAATTAGCACAGCGCTGCCCGGGATTTGGAATAGATAAGTCGAAGATCAAGCGCCTGTAAATTCAATTGCAGAAATATAATTAGTGTCAATCATTCCACGCATGATCGGACTAAAGGCTTGAGCATAAAGAACTGTCTGGCTCGGTGACATGTGTTGGATGAACCGACCATCATCCAAGGTGAAGAGCACTTTTTGTCAATCATGTCTGGTCCAGCGATGGTATGTTTGTGCCCATAGGCGACATTGACGCTGGTGGTGTCTGGTGAGGAGCTGCCTAACAAACAGGCCAACAAGCTTTCAGTCCAGCCTGTCTCAGCCTAGCACTGATGAAGGGATTGCATGTTCCTGGCATAAGTTTGTATATACTGGTCATGTGCAGGTGTTGTTACACATGGCCTGCCACTGCGAGGAGGATCAGCTGTCCTTCCTGTCACCTGTAGCGCCGTCTCGCATCTCACAGTACAGACATTGCAATTTATTGCCCTGGTCACATCTGCAGTCCTCATGTCTACTTGCAGCCTCATACATATTCACGCAGATGAGCAGGAAACCTGGGCAGCTTTATTTTGGTGTTTTTCATTAGGAAGGTCTTTTTAGTGTCCTAAATCTCAATTTTACCTTGATTGGCCACCGGCTGTAATCGGTTAGTGTCTTAACGACCGTTCCACGGGTGCATGTTCATTAAATGTTTATGGTTATTTGAACAAGCATGAAAAACATTGTTTAAAACCTTTACATTGAAGATCAGTCAATTTATTGGGATTTTTACACATTTTCTTTCAAATACAGTATCAAAGTTTTTTGCTGAGTTTACATTCACTTCAGTACATTTCACTGAGATATTAAGGTATTATGTTGAATACAAATTTAAGAGACCAGAGCAAAATTTGTAACAAAATTATTTTAAAATGTTGATTAATGGTTAATCAAATCAAGTTTATTTGTAGAGATTGAACACACAGAGCAACTCATCACCACAGCCTCAGCATCATACGATAGCCAGCTGCTTGAAACTGCTTGATCTCCAAAACCTCAATTTCTCACACAACAATTTTTTATTAGATTTGACCTCCTCTTCATCTATGAGCTTTTCAGACAAAGAAGTGGATAACAGAAAACTATTTTATAAAAGAAATGCTAGTTTTAGGTCAGAAGAAACAAAGAGACCTGGGCCCGTATTCATAAAGAATCTTAATGCAAAGAGTAGCTCCTAGTGAGAAAATTCTAAGAAAATTCTTAGAAATGTGGGCGTTTACTCTTAAAATAAAATAAAAATCCTAGTAAAGAAAAAAGTAATTCAGAAAGCATCTTAACTCTTAAAAGAGGTCCTAAGTCCAAAATTGGTAGGAGTACAGACGAGGACTTTTAAGAGGCTTAAGAGTTCCTTCAGTAGAGGAGAAAACTGCGGAATTACGAAGAGGGAGAAGAAATGCGTTGCAGACAATGGATGATACTGAGTCAATAAGAAGCTATAGATCAGATCGTGCAGGGATCATGTTTGTGACCGATCTTATTAGAGACACGCTAACATCTCAGACAGAAATGTCATAGTGCCAGAAATGAAAATAATCACTACATTACGATATTTGGCAACTGGGAAAATGCATTAATGTAGCAGTGATGACTTGGGTCTGTCACAACCTTCTGTAAGCAGAGTGATCACACAAACAATTACAGCACTTTTAGAACCTCTTATTGTGTCGCAGTTCATTTCCTTTCCACTGGACATTTCCACCTTGCAGGCATAAAAAACTGCATTTATGAATATAGCAGCCTTGTTGTCGGAGTAATTGATGGAACCCACATCCAAATTATTCAACGTGATCTCCGAAATACGTGATACTACCACGGACACTTAACCTTAAACTCTGTGGCAGCTTCACGGAATGGCCGAAAATTCTGTGAAACTGCCACGGATTCTTAACTTCTAAATCCGTGACAGTTTCACGGAACACTTAAAATCGCTCAGTTTTTTCCTTCTTGGACAACCAACCAATCACAGTCTTCAAAAGATTGTGTCATACATAGCAACGGGGTCAGCCCCGCCTCCTCACTAAGATAAAAGTTTTTGTCTTTTCCTTGCTTAGAGTTGCTCTTAGATGGGTCTGGAATCGATCTTAAGCTAAGACTCCTACATAAAAGTTTTTAAGCTAAATTAGGAGTTTTCTAAGAGGATTCTTAGAATCTTTATGAATACGGGCCCTGATGTTGAATCTGGCAATGAGCAAAGATGGTTGTACAGTCATATTTTAAAAGACTTCGGTGTTACACTGGACCCAGATCTTACTTTTAATCTCAAGCCCAACTTTTTTAAATCTCCAAAACCTTTGAAATACAAAATTTTCTGTCAGGAAATGTGGAAAGTTAACCCATGCTTTTGTTACCTCAAGATTGGATATTGTAGTGCTCTCTTTTCTAGCTACCCAGACAAGACCCTCGAAAAAAAGAGTGCTTAAAATGTACATACCCAAACTCCCCGAAATCATTGTGCCGGTCATGTTTCCGACATTACAGACACTAAAACACCTTTTCAATGCGTTTTGTAATTCCAAACTTGGCCACATTAATTTTCCAATTGGACTCCAGTTGGAGATTTTTCAAAACTACAGATCGAGTCAGGGGAGGCTTCTGGTTGCCTTCCTGATCTTTATTTGTCCCGCCCCTAAATCAAGTTAATTGGAGATAAAAACCTCTGTAGTGAGTTTGAGAACACTACAGATTTGCAGCTAAATAATATTGATAGGGAGTTTATTTACTACAATGGAGAGTGCGAGTGAACAAAATAGCTGAAAAACTGGATGATTTCAACTTTAAGCAAGTGCTATTGAATGGTAATTCCAATCATACATGTTAGAGCCAAAATACAGTGATAACGAAATATGGAAAAGGCGGGGATATTATTGGTTGAATCAAGCTGCTGCTTTGGATGTGGCCACCAGTGAGGCGATTGTCAAGCCCAGGGCGAACTTGCACTGGTGGTGTATGAGAAAACTTTCCAGCAATGGCAAAAATGACAGAAAGTGTTGTTTGAAGAGTGAGATAGTTTAAAGCAAAAGATTTGCAAAATTGTGCCCTATCTCTAGCGAAGAAGATGATTACAATTTTCGTTAGCTCATCTGGGTTTCACATGGACCAATGTGTATGGAAACCATCAAAGGATTGGCTAGCTAGCATGTATCTTATGTGTTCGTGCATATTGTAACATTTGCGACATCATTTCGAAACATCTATGAGAGCTTTTTGTTCAACCTGTACTTACTGAAGCAAGATACGGCATAACTCCAGGACAATTTTGTGACCCGTTAGAAATGTTACTACTTATGGTGAATAGTCAATTATGACAATGCTTAGGCTACTTTTGATGTCACATGAAGCGACTCGCTAGGGGGCAGACACTAAATTTGCTTTTAATTCTGGACCTGCAGATATTTCAAGTGCAGACTTACAGAGAGGTGGCCAAAATGTACTTGTTTGTTTTCGGATGCATTGGCAGACAGCATTGTACATGACAGAAATTATTTATGGTAACATTTGTAAAAACTATTAAGAAACTGATTTACTTTGGAATTTGCCTTTAAAATGACCGAATTAGTATTGACTATAACCGCAAGATTTGAACATATTTCCCCAATTCTCTCAACACTGGCTGCCTATTCAAGGCTAGGGCTGGTAAACATTTTACTGTTACTCTACAAACCCCTACATAGACATTTCCCTACTAATTGGTCTGATTTGGTGCAGTCATAAGTACAAACACGTACATTACATTCACAAAATACAGGCCTCCTTACGGTTTCTAGAATTTGTAGTGGTTTCTAGAATTTGTAAACAAACAGCTGGAGGACTTGTGTGGAATGATCTGCCAACCCATGTGAGGGACAGACTCAGTCTCAACATGTTTTTGTAAAGCGTCTTTGGGTCATTGAAAAGCGCTATATAAATACCATGTATTATTATTATTATTAACATTTAAGTCTATGCTGAAGACTCATTTCTTTAGTCAGGGATGCAAACACATATATGGTCAAAAAAAGAGAGGTAATCGAAGTCCTCGCCCCGCTGCAAATATCCACAAAGCCCCTGCACAGCAAAAAGTCCAGTGTTAAATTAACTCTCTCAGTGTTTATATAGGTCCAGTGGACCTATATAAACACTGAGAGTGATAATTTAACATTGGACATTTTGCTGTTTGCCATTGCCGGCCCACCCCAGAGTAAAATGAAATTCTCAAAATCAAAATACACAACACTAATTTGGTTTTTTTCCAAAACAAACTCTTTTTGAACTATCTAGCACTTCTTGCTTTACTCCTTCTTCCTGGCCACCTCCTGCAACGTATCCAGGGCCTTCCATCTGGCTGCATTCAATTTCTTATCAATATGTTTGATATCTTTTTTCAATTTTCTGAAAAAGTTAGACAGTATAAATGTGTGTTTGACTGCATGGACCTTGATTGTAGTTTCAGGCGAGACCAATTCCAACTCCTTTTAAAGCCTCTATCCATCTGCTGCACAAGAAGTGCCTCACTTTCCTCAATTTCCCCTCATTTTACAAATGAATACAGAGTTTAATATTTTAGCGAAATTGTATCATAACAGAGTGCAAATAGTTGACTCTGCCCCTTTCCACAATGTGTTGTTTATATGCACCAATATTTTTCGCCCACTCTGGGGTTGACATAAAATGTACAATGTTTATGGGTCCATCAGTGGCAGTGCCCTGTGCAAGCCTACCTAAAAATCATCTTCAGCAGTCTATTTGTGTCAATTTACATGATAAAAGGACCTCCTTAAAAATAGCCCACTCACCAGTTTCTTGCCTTTTATAGCTTAAGATATGGTAACGTGGGATCGCGACACAAAATGTTACCATGAGAAAATCGAGGACACGGATATGGAGAAAAAAGCTATCAGAAGTAATGTTTGAAGCACGGCTAGCTAACCAACAGCAAGCAAAGTCAATGGCAATATTTCTAGATGTTAACCATAGCAAATCCATAGGTAGGGCTATGCACCATTTGAAAATAATGCGGGTTGTCACTTACTTTCGTTTAAATGCTTCTCGGTGGCATCAGTGAAAAAGCCGGGACTACCGACATTACCGAGCGAGAGGCTTTCCGAGTCAGCGGTACCAGGTCAGCAAGCTGCTAGCCTCAAACTAGCACAAACCCTAATCTAGCATTAAGAAAAACTTTGGGAAACGGTAGCGTATGGTAGTTTATACTGTAATATTACTGTACAAGATACGTGATAGTAGCCAAGTCAGGAATTTAATATTAAAATGCATGACGTGCAAATTAACAACTAGGCCTAGTTTAAATGTTTAATAAATTACGTGACTAGTAGATTATATAACATTAGAATCCAAAAAGCTCCTAACTTTATTGATCTCACCAGTTGCCAGTAAGACGGGAGGCACGGCGCCGAATAACTTTTTGCAGTGGCACTCTGGCAGACACCATAGACAGTAAAAGATATACAGCAAGAAACACTAGTGGTTCACGCTCGCGCGCATACTGCCATTTTGGCGCGCAGTGTTCTGATTTGCTTATTTCCTATTTACTTGTTTGGTGGAGGCAATCCAGAATTACTGTTGGTGAAATTATAATCAGACCCTCTCAGACATACCCCCACCCCACATAAAAACTCTTCGGATCTGCATGATTCACACAAGTCACCCAAACTGACGTGAAAAAAGCGAGAGGCGCCGAAAAGCGCGCCGTTTGCATCCCTGTTTAGTAGGTTCTATGATATAGTGTAGTCTGGCCCAGGGGACTAAAAGTGAACGGTGGCACTGTTTGACAAACCACGCATTCTGGCTTGCCTGGTAGGCTTCCCTCTCTCCACTGGGATATCCTCACTCCAGCACCGCTCAGGGTCAGAGTCACTGTCCTGCTCTTAATGCCCCATAATACCTTATGCTTGTGGGATGTGAATACACTGTGTGGACTACACTCAACCCTCTTTCAGGGTGGTTGCGGTTTGTTGGTGTCCCTTTGGTGTTCTGGTCTTGGCAATGTGGGTGGTTCTAAATTATGCCTGCTTGGTCCTGCCCAATGTTTTCTTTGTGCAGGGCAGTATGTCCAGACCCCCCACATCTCAGTCCCCAGATGTTATGCTGCGTTAGATTGTGCCAGACGACTAGGGTCAGTCTGTATTGAGGTACTAGACCTAAGGTAGGCCCATTCCAATGTTACTGATGTCATGTTGATCCTAGGAGGACCCAAACCCTTAGAACATGCTTCAGGACCACATGGCCCGATGACTCCTTCCTGTCCCTAGCTTATGCTAGCCCCACGCTGTGCTGGTGCCCACGTCACTGCTGCTGGTGATCACATTTTTCACATTTTCTGGCGACATTAGCTGTACCTCTCCAGAGCACATCCCGCTCTCCCTGCCCAAGACCACATTATTGTGTTGACGCTACACAAAGACTGTGGTCAAAGCCCATCCATTCCCATCTCCATTTATGGAAACTAATTGAACACTGATCATTTTTTGAATTATAGTCGTGTTGATTTTAAAATCGGCGATAAAGCAGGGGCTGTTTTAGGGAGTGGCTATGATGTGACTGACATTGACTGTGCCAGTGCAAGTGTGTAACGTAGAGTGTAAGCAGAGTTGCCAACTCTCAGGTAACACCACAGTCAGATACCGCCTCATCTAAAATCGTCACATCCGTAACCAAGATGGCTGCGCTCGTAACGGCAAACTCTACAACTCAAATCAGATCTTCATAAACCAATGAGTGACGTCACACCCAGTACTATATACATGGTCTATGATGCCAACGCATAGATCACTTTCTTTTTTTAGACTGTAATCCTTCATCAGAACGCTGAGTTACTTTTTTAACTGGAGCATACACATTTTTTCTTAGATGCTTCTTGGGTTTTTCTGCACCATTTAACAACATACAAAAAAATAGACGTGGCCAAAAAAGTGAATGTCAAGCCCTGCTCCTAGTTGCTGTAACGTTAGCCCCTCCTTCTGTCACAATGGTTGCTTGTCTCTTCCGCTCTGTTAAAACAATCATTCCTGAGTGATGTAAAACGCATCTGGTGCTCTAACGTGGGAATGTCTCCACCGATAACAAATTAAATAATACAGTTTACTGCCAAAATACAAAGCGGTTCACCTGGCGGCAATAGGCTTAAACAGCACTCTGTGAACTGGTTTGGCAAGGGCTGGAATGTAATGGACGTTCGTTTATACTCCTAGGGAATTTTCACCAGCCACTGTGCATCTCTTGTTGTTGCTTGCTCTTTCGGGGTTTGAGGCAGGTATCTGTCAAAGCACTTTGACACCTGCGGTTATAAAAAGGCTTCACAAAACTGGATTGATTAATTTTAAATCGTTGGCTTAAATGTTGCCACATAACAGCTACATAATAAACTGTAGCTAGCAACAGTAGCTGATGTCCTGTAGGCAAACAGTGCCGGGAAACTAGGAGCACTAATGGCGGTCTGTGGATGCAAACAGTGTTGGGGAATATTTTTTTGTTACTAGATCTAGTTACTAATGACAAACAACTAATTAAACTACTTTTTAGATGAATTGCTTAAAATCCTTTTTGGTGTGTATAGGTGTTGTGTCATCAATCCTAATTGGACAAAATATAAATGTATTATCCTTTCTGAGTATCAAATCTATTTTAATTAAGTGTATCGGTTTAATCTGTTTTATCCTTCAAATTTGTGTTTCTTTTGATAAATGATCAGACATAGACTGGTAATACATGGATCAGTGTCATTTTGATTTGAGACAGAAGTGGGTGGTAACTACTGTCTGTGGGCATTATCCAATTTAACCATATGCTTTTTCTGTTGAATATTTGGATGTTTGTATACAAAACTTCCTCAATATAAAATCAAATTTAACTTTGTTAATAAATTTTTTAATTTTAATTTAACCTTTATTTAACCAGGTAAGTTGACTAAGAACAATTTCTTATTTACAGCAACGACCTGGGAGCAATTAGGGTAAAGTGTCTTGCCCAAGGACACAACGGCATATGGCTAAGTCGGGAATCGAACTGGCAACCTTCTGACTACTAGTCTGACTCCCTACCCACTGAGCCATCTGCGCCCAATACAGGTAAAATAAATGAATGTGTTACACATACAGTATGTAATGGTATTTGACTCCTTGTTTGCCCCCCCGCTTTTCGATGGGTTTGAAATTACGCAAATATTTCCAGCTGTAATAGGTATTTATGTACAGTGGGCTCCAATATTACTGGCAACCCTGAATGGCAATGAACAAACAATACTTATAATTAGAGAAAATCATGTGAAAAACATGTGAGAAACAATGTACTTTATAAATGTTGCAATGGAACCAACCAAACTCATACAATTTAACGCAAAATAAACTTTAACAAAATCAAGGTTCCATAATTATTGACACTCCTTATTCAGTACTTAGTGCAAACACTTCTGGCAAGGATAAGATCATAGAGTATCTTCCTGTAATGTTCGACAAGGTGAAATATGCATTCTGCAATGTTTGGCAAATTTAGGACTATTTATAGCCTGGGTGACACCAGACCCTTCTCAGTTGTAACTGAGTGGGTCTGTGCAAAGTTAATTCACAGCCCATTTCCTAAGGGGCGTCACCAACGGATGCCGTTCAAATGCCTCTCGGCGCAATTGGATATATCAGACATTTGTTGAATGAAGTCAGCAAGACTGCGAAAATATATTTTTATATATATAGATATGAAGGCTTTGAGTGTTGTTCTTTGCTTGGTTTTTAACAAAAAGGAAACGTTCAAATTGCTTAAAACAGCCACGATAGCTGATTCGAACAAGTGATGTTCCGGATGTTCCATTGCAGCAGCCATCGTTGTTATCATCTGCTTCAACTAATGAAAATATATAGCTGCGCTATCGCCATCGTGTAAAGCCCACCTCAACGGTTGTGATTGGTGCCTCGATTTGGAAAAATTGGAAATGGGCTTGAATGGGCTCTGGCCAAACTGACCTGCAGAGCAAATCTCAAATTTGCCGAAAGTCCGTCAGGGATCTCTCAGGCTAGACTATTTAGGCTTCTAGGTTCTAAAGAATGTGAATTTAGGTGCCCTAGAGCTAACGCTAGTCCCCGCTCGGGACATGGTTTATTTCCTTGAGGTGTCTAGGTTCGTATTTTTGGTATTTTGGTATTTTGGTAAGGGAATACCTGCAGCTTTGAGAATACGTCAGGTTTCATGCTAACTACGTTAAGATGAAGATTCTATTTAGATTGTACATTAGGGCTGTAACGATATGCGTGTTGCGATCCAATATGCACTCCAGAGCCCATTCGCCTAGCAACAGTGTATAATGCCCGCAACACGAACTCAGATATTTCATTTCAAACTAGTAGTTCTAGTTTTAATTCATTGCAATAAACATTGTGAATTCATTGTAAAGCTAGTGAATTGTAACCAAATTTAATTGTATTGTGTGTAAAGAAATAATAAGACTATGTGATGGCAAAAACGGCACATTTGACAAGTTTCTAATAACTGATTATTAAAAACATTAACAAATATGTTGTACACAAACTGATTGAATATATTGTCAGTGTCTCATAAAAAAACACGAGTACATTTGAAAATCATTCACTAGGACTGTTGTTACCCAAAATAGACTAATTGTAGCAACACATGAACATGGACCCACTACCTATCTAGGAAATGAACAAATAATGATTATTATAATGAATGAGGAGCGCTATTATTTTAAAATGAAATATCCGAGTTCGTGTAGCGGGCATTATATACTGTTGCCAGGCGAACGGGCTCTGGGGTGCATATTGGATCGCGATATGCATATTGTTACAGCCCTATTGTGCATATAATATAAACAATATACTACACATCCGGACTAAAATGGGGAGCGTATATTTTTTGCAATTGTGAAATTCGCGAACTGTATTTTTAAGTTAATTTGGAGTGATTTTGGACAATTCCTCTATGCAGATACTTCACATTCTTGGGTTTGCAAATATCAACTGCCAAATCAGCCCACATGTTTTCGATTGGATTGAGGTCCGGTGACTGATGACCAAGGCAGAACATTGATTTTGTTGTCACAGAAACATTTCTGTGTGGATCTTGAGGTATGTTTAGGGTCATTGTCTTGTTGGAAAGTCCAACTACGGCCATATCCCAGCCTTCTGGCAGAGGCAACCAGATTGTTAGCCAAATGTTTGCTTGATACTTGGTGGAATTCATTATGCCATCAATCTTGAACAGTGCACCTGAAATTAAAACAGCCCCAAAACATCACTGACCCAACACCATATTTCACTGTGGGTATGAGGTTTTAATCATTGTTGAGGTTGAGAAACCTACAGGACTGTAGATCTCCAGGAATAGGGATGAACAGCCCAGTTAATTAAACAGAGTTCCTCAGGGATGCTTACCAGTGCAGGGCTCGACATTAATGCTTGTCCAGGAGAAGTAAAAGAAATGAAAAAAGTAAAACAAGTAGAATGTAGATTAAATTGTCCAAATGGAAACGTGAAAAATAAAACATTAGGCTATTTGTGCTCTTATTGGTCTAAACTAATTAATCTGCAATTGGTGAATTGTGATGTTGTTTTTGTTATGAAATTGGTGTATGTGACTTCTGTCCTCAATTTGACTTTATGTCCTCAAACATGGTATTGCACTTCCAGATGAGCTTCACATTCAGACACCATACCAGTATAATAATATGGCACCTTTGGCTAATCGACGCATTTACGAATTGATTACGTCGACCCGCCACCCCAGCTCTAACATTATGTATATTAAAATGTACATAAATAACTACAAATTAGCATTAGAATGCACATAAGTTGAGCTGTGTGCGATTATACATTCTTTTATAGGTTGGCACTGTCATCTGAACAGTAACAAATTTCATAGATCTGTGGATAAGTCATAGTAACAACATTTATTTATTTTGAAAAAGGGTTAAATTTAGTTTTGATCGAAGAAATTGTTTCTCTCATAACAACATGTAGATTTACCTCCATAGTTGCCCTTCAGTCATTTTGGATTTTCTAATCTTCATTTGGAACCATATAAAACTTAGAGAATTCTACAAGAAAATATTACTGGATTGGTTCCTATGCAAAGCCTATGAGAAACGCCCAAACAGATTAATGTAAAAAGGTTTTAGGAAGCCATCTTAACATAATATGAGACCTATAGGATACTATTATGATAGAAAATCCTGAAGGACTGTTTTTATATAATAAAGGAAAGTGCTTCAGTCACACTGAAATGAGCTATGTTGAAATCATGCACTGAGTGCAAACAGCAGCATCATTGGTCCAGCAAGTAGACTTTTCAGTTGCAAGGAACACCAATAATATTCCCGGGCCAAATTGACATGGTGCATGTTTAACCATCCAAAAGTAGTTAAAAATATATTTTTCACCATGTATTATTTTTAGCTCAATTAACATCAATGTAATCATTATTCAGTGTAATCACTAGACTTTCATTGAAAAATTATGTTCAAAATGTGTTTTCTGTACTTTGGCAAAAACTAGACATTCAACACATTTGTTTTATTTATTCTTATTTTATTCAGACTTTAAAATGTTTTGACAGATTTTCTGTCATGGGGCATTTATTTTATTAGCAGTTTTTTTTCTCTGATGCATGTTCAGGGATGAACACCATCCTTTTTGATGATGTTTTGTTAAATTTTTCTCCCTATTTCTCCGCCCTCCCAATTGGTCTTGTCCAATTACCCCGGACCCTGCTTTGTCTGCAGCACTGCAACTCCTTGGTCAGATGCAGGATGGTGAAGGGCACTTAATTTTTGTTATTATTATTATTATTATTATTTTTTTGCCGAGCCAGCCAATTCTTTTCACACTCCTCATCAACAAAGAAGCCTTTAGTCAGTTCACACGTGGGAAGATTACACTCACCGACTATACTTTCACAATTTAATTTATACCTGCAAAAAAGCAGTCGCTGGAAAGTGACGTGGCAAGATAGATTTTCCTAGATATCTATAGCAAATCCCAGGCAGTCCTACACTCTTAAAAATAAATGTGCCAGGAAGAACCAAAACGGGGGTTTCACAGCGATGCCATAGAATAACCTTTTTTGGTTCCCCAAAGAACCTTTCACTGAAAGGTTCCTTGAAGAACCTATTTTTTCTTAGTGCCATTTAGAAATGTGAAAAAATGCATAACTGCCCAATACTAAACATGTTGCCTTTTATGTAACTAATATAAGTTTAAATATATTTTGCAGTCTAATTAACATAGCAAGCATAAATCTATTCATAGCGGTCAGTGCAGAGATTGTGGCATGCCACCATAAAATAAATCAATGTATGGGAAAAACACAAATTTACTCCAAAAATGTAAGGTCACATGAGATTGATGGTGAAGAACCATTTTATAATCTAAAGTACCTTTTGGCGCTGTAAAGAACCTTTTGTGCAATGGAAAGGTTCTTTAGATGTTAAAGGTTCTTCAAGGAACCATATACCCCAACACAACAACTTTGAAGAACCTTTATTTTTAAGAGTGTATGCCAATTTGAACTGCCTCACATGCTGGAGTTTCTGGGCAAAGTTAGAGAAGCCATAGTCAGGCTCGGACCACTGACTATTATTACATAGCTTGTCCTACAAGGCAGCGACTTACTGTAGCTAACTATGCCGCACAAACCCCCCCCCTTTTTTGCAATTTTTTTATATGAATGTTCCTCTTGGAGTTGATGGCTGTGGGACAATACCCTCATCATCTGACAATGTATCATCATGGTCAGAATTGATCTCAAGTTTGCCTTCACTTTCAGACACATCCTCCTCTTCAACACTATCCTGACCAAGGATGTGTTCCAGAGCATCCAAGGCTGTTATTATTCTGCTCATATTCCTAATCTTTTCAACCTCAGAGCACAGACGCAAATGGTGGTAGGAATACATGTCCAGTGTTTTCCTGTGGGAAATTCAAGGTTCCCATTTTAGAATGATGTGATAGCGTGGAAAGGGGTGTTTTTGAGGTACAGGAACAAATTCTGTATGTTTCTCTCTGCAGTCATGTGTGTGTGTGTGTGTGTGTGTGTGTGTGTGTGTGTGTGTGGTTGGGAGGGATTCAGTATTTTTACCCTTTGTAGCCTCCATTCTCACTTCCGGGTCAAATTGACCTGAACAGTATGTCAAAGTATACTTTATTATCCCAGAGTGGATTTACCAATGGCGCAGTGCCACGGCAAAATGAACGCAAAAAAAACACGGGTGCATACACTTTTCTTTACTCACCTCCCATGTGTCTAGGAAGCTGGATCCATCATCAATGTTATTTCCATTGCTGTCAGTAGGAAAGACATCATCTCCAGGCTACGCAACAACGAGAGCAAAAAAAACAATCAGAAAAGTTAGAAGACACTAGTTTTACACTGATCAACAACAACTAGGGGTATTCAAATATGAACCTTGAATCCAGCTCCACTACTGATTTTTTGTCTCCCCCCTCTTGCCAAGTGCTGATTTATACCTGGGTAATTATCAGGTACAACAGAAATCCAGCAGTACCCCAGACTGCTAGGATTGGATTTAAGTACTCCTGCCGTAAACCAATGATTGGTATACTTTTGTCGATAAAGTTTGAAGTTATTTAGTTGATCTGTCAAACCAGTTATATATTATGTTTAACAACAGAGAGAATCTCCACTTTTGACATTGATTGCCATTGACTACATTGCAATATTAAAACGTGTCTAAACAGGTTATAAAATGCTGTTGAACCTTGTACTCTCTCAACTCATATTACATCAGCTTGTCATTTATTTTTGAAAAAAGTCCACAGTCCCATTAATTCATATTTACATACAGTACTCTGTGTAAATGAGTACACTCCCTTTGTATCAATGTCTCGGGAAACACCAGAACAATTAGCAGAAATTTGACAAAACTGAGTTGTGTGAAACATTTGCTTTTATTAAGAACATAAAACATTAGGGCTGCACCGATTTCGATACTGGGATCTAAAATGTGTCCGATACTGTACAGAAAATGGGATCCGTATCGGCATACCGAGTGCGATACCATGATGTAATACCACGTCCTAATAAGGAGCAGTAAACACGAGAGTCGTTGTAATGACACGTCGTTCAGAACTAAAACAAACTTAACCATTATTGTACATGTATCCTTACTGCATCAACAATGAATAGTGGTCCATGTTTTTGAAAGTATGTTTCCGGGAAAGTACAGAATGGCTATAATCCACTTTAAGCAGCAAAAACTTTTCAACATTACATGTACATGTATTTCCTCTGCTTCAACATTAGCCTACTAAATGTCTACATGTTAAGGTTCTAGGTTGATTTTAACGTGAAAAACTACCAACTGACAGCATCAAAAGTAAAAAAAACATAACTTATTCAAATTAAATTGTTCTAACTAATCAACCAGGATGGGAAATACGAGTGCTTTATGACATTGTTACTGTCCTAGCCTAATCTAACAGCCACAGTGGCGAGCGGATTGTAAACCATATAATACGTTTTATTATTTGTTATTACTTCAAGCATTTCATGTCTTGGATTTGACCAAAATGACACGTTTGTTGAGATGCATATATAAAGAAGCTAGTCAGTGAGAAATCCAGCTTGCTGTGTCACAGACGTACAGTATAGACTAAAAAAAGATTGTTAGCTCCCCAGAATTAAGAGCCCTTCTGCTGGGTCAGCATCAGTAGACTTGATGACGTGAATGTAGAGAATATCGAGGACAAATCGCGCTTAGTTACGTTTTAGAAATATAATGCGAATATGATGCTATTGCGATGGAATTTTCCGTGATCTGAGAAAGTTGAAAAAGTAAAAAAGTCAAGCACTCGGAGCGGAATGCTAAGCATTCATTGAATGATTGGGCTGTCAGTAAAAACGAGGGCAGGGGTGTTTGTTGAGACTGTGTTTATGATTGGATTCTGATAAGAGGCGCTCTCATTTAACGAGAGAAGCATACACAGTGCACACAAATGTAACGGGAGGCTGTTCAACTTCTCAAGAACAAACTTAATTAAATTAGAACCTGTTGTTAATCAACAATTTTTCTTTGCCAGAATATGGTTTACTATTAATATCTGTTGTATTGTTTGATTCCATTGCTGAAGACGCATCTACTTGCAGATTTGATGGGAGCTAATTTAGCCAGTGCTTAGATTATTTCATTATTTCAGACATGTTTTCCAAACAGATTATTCTAAAATAAAATGTACAAAAGGTAAAAATAAAAGCTGATTCAACCAATATTGTGGCATAAGTTAAAAAGTGTTAGAAAAATTTTGCAACTGTTAAATGTGAAACGCTGTTGGTTGAACAATATGGCGGCTGGTAAAATGTGGGTATCCACCACCAGCCTAGCTGAGGCAATGTGTCTAAATCTGCCATCCCAAAATGTGAGTAAAATGACCTTTTGGATTTGCTGAAAAATGTAACTGCAATTAGATTCACTACAGACATTCGGAGTTCAGACGTGCCCCATGTCTCTATTAAGTCTGACAGCTCATTGGGGGATGCAAGTTTTACATTATGTAGTATTAAAACACTGCTATCGGATCGGTACTCTGTATCAGAACTCAAGTTCAGTACTCTAATCGGTATCGGCAATGGTTCATCCCTATAAAACATTGAGACCACCAACATCATTGAGATAAGAAAATAATACATTTTATTCAAATGAGGTGTTGCAAAATTTAGAACAACCTACAACAAATTCTACCAAGTCTAAAATTTTGTATGGTCTCCATGATTTTTACGGAGAGCACCAACTCTTCTGGACATGAAGTGAAGAAGTTGGCAACATACTGCCACATCTATCTTTGCCCTTTCTTAAAGAATTAGCTCTTTCAGAGCCTGGATGCTGGATGGAGAATGATCCTCAACCCGTCTTTTCAGATCTCCCCATACGTGTTCTATTGGGATGAGGTCTGGTGACATACTTTACCACTGAATCACTTTCACCCTGTTCTTCTTCAGAAATGCAGCAGTGAGCTTGGATGCATGTCTTGGGTCATTATCAAGTTTAAAGAATACACAGGTCCAAAGGGATGGTAGGATCTTCTCTTCAAGGTTATTATAGTTAATTAAAACTATGACTAAGGCTGAAACTATCAATTAAAAACATTATCGTTAACTGAAATAAAATAAGTTACGATAGATTTGTGAAAAACCAAAACTAACTGAAACTAGTAAAAAGTTAGGTACGAAACTTATTTCACAAGTAATTTTATTTTATTTTAATATCTTCAGTTTCAGTTTTTTTGTTTTTTAATTCAACATGATAAATGTACAAGGTAATTCACATGCAACGTGATTTTTATCCATACATATTGTTGTTGTTTCACAACCAACAGTTGTGCAGGTTGATTATTGAATAATGTTAAGTGTTGGAGTGCAAATACGGGCCATGCTTTACTGTGGGTACCATGGATTTTTCATTGTACTCTTCCCCATTGTGACACCATACGGTTTGTAGATTTAGATGCCATCAGTTCCAAAACAATAACCTTTATCACATCTGAGGAATGGAGTATGGAGGTATGGACGTATGGAGTACCAATATTCTTTACTTTTGTCAACTTGGGCCGTGGCAAATTCTAAACTGGCTTTTTGTGCATGGGCTTTAACATTGGATTCCTCTGTGGAAGACACCCTTGCATGGCACTCCTGTGCAGCATACGTCATATAGTTTTACAGGAAACAGTCACCCCAGTTTGGCTTTCTACAACTTTAGCTAACTGCAATGAATTGCATGGTTATTTCCTAAACCCTTCTTAAGACAAAATGCTCATCTCGAGGTGTTAACTTCCGTGGATGGCCTGGACGTCTCAGACTACTTGCCACAAGGCCATCCTTTTAGATTGTTTTCTTAAAATTTGCTAGTGTATCTCGACTGAATAGCAAAGCTTTACTAATTGTCTTGTACCTCTGACCTTTTTTTTGTGTAAAGCAAATTTGGTGCAATAATTTTCAGCATTGACTGGGAGGAGATTGTATAGGTTAAAAACCACCCTTAATTGTCGATTATCTTGCAGCAACCTGTGTGATGGTTAGACTCGTCATTTGTTGAATTCCAGTTAATTAGCATTACTAGTAAACCAGAGTTGCTGAAATATTTTATTGTATAGTATTCCATGGAAAGTATTGATTCTGAAGAATCTGTTGGGATGTACTCATTTACGCGGAGTGTAGTTTTGTTGTGCAAAGAAAACATTATGCAGAATACATGTTGGGAGTGTTGTTTTGTAGCATTTGGGCTATCCAAAAGTGTTGCTGGAAATCTAACGTCCTGTAGGTTCTCTCCAACCCCAGTTATGAGTAGCCAAATGTAACTGTCATTCAGCTAATTATTGACAGCAAGTGTGCTCAAATTGAGTCTCTTCGTCATTCTCTAATTGTCAGTCACAAACATCCATTTAAAAAAGCTTTGGGAAAATCACCACAGACAGTAAATTAACAGTAAATTAAGCCACGTTTAAAAATGGAGGAACTCCTCCTGTAAAAAAAGTAGTTGTTTTACCTGAAAGCCCATTGGCCAGTGTATCAGGTACAGGTCCAGGTAGTCAAGTTTGAGATCACTTAAAGTCTTCTGACAGCCTCCCTTCACCATAGACTTCCCATGGAATGTACACCATAGCTGAAGAGAGAACATGCTTGACTCAATTAAAATCAACTACACTGGATCACTAATATTATTAAGCCTACTTTATAGATTAAGCACCCTGCATCTTAAGTATTTTTACATTTCATATTGCAAAGTCAGAAGTACAAACCTGAGAAAAGAACTTAAATGTTCTGTAGTCATGGGCATTTTACCTTGCTGACCACAAATAGCTGCTCCCTCTTCACCACCCCCTCCTTAATCATGGCATGGATGCCCTCTCCCACTTCTTGTTCGTTCTGGTAAATAAAAGCCCCATCAATGTGTCTATAGCCAGCAGCTATGGCCGCTTTCACCGCATCAGTCACTTTACCTGGAGGGGACTGGTATTGAGTACAGCAACAGAAACAGGAACAAATTATTCAACTACCTCATTATCAAGTTTAATATCAGTAGCTCGCAAATGTATGGCTCCCCATTGTGCAATTATATTTGTACTAGTGAACAGACTCGGTTCACATGATATCTATAAAAGTCACAATGCCCTTTGTGCAGTATCAGCTACTGTATGGGGAAGTTATGTGCAGTCAGTCTCTCAACAGCAAATATAATCACATGACCACATACCCAGCCATCACCATGTCTTGAGACGCCTTAAGACATAGGTGATGGCTGGGTATGCATCGTTAAAAATCCAGGTTTTGCAAAAAAGACAGTGTGACTTTTTAGAGATTACACGCTTTGAGGAAATGGGTGCAGCCTTTCAACCACAACATCACAGCACAATAACGATTTATTTCATATCGAAGCCATAATTTTCCAATTTCTAATATAGTCATCACAAACACAGAACGTCAGGCTTACATTATACAGCTACACTACAATGGATATAGCAAATCTCTCTTAGGAAAATATAATTTCAGCTAGTTCCATGGACACAGAAGAGAGGACCTGTAATTGGAACATGCTCCCTAGCTAGCAATGTCTGGCTCCGGTGGTATATCAAGAGTTGCTAATGTCAACTGATAGCTAATACATGCATTCATCTTTTTGGTTTCAATATTGTAACTAAGTGCAAAAAATAATAATTATAAAAAGCTAAGCATAGAGCTATGCAACTAAGTAAAGCTAGCTATTTGGAGTCCTTGCAAACTAAAATAAGTAGCTAAAGTGTCTTCCATAGCTTGATGGCTGGATACTGAAGCTCAATTTAGAACCAACCTTCCACGTCCCGAGACCGACAATTGGCATTTCTGCACCGGTGTTCAATTTCACGGAATTCATTTTCCTTGTTATAAACGATTAACGCAACTTTTATTTAGCTAGTCCCAACAACAACGGTGCAACCACTCACTTGCAAAGAACAATGCAGACAGTGCAACTAGTATGTTTCTGCTAGCAACACTTCAGGTGACGTCATATGTTCGGTATAATGAGAAAACCTTCTAAATAAAAGCCGAAGGTCAATGCATATCAAAGTGTATCATTATTTAACTAGGTTAGTGAACGCTAAATAAAGGCCGATTGTATGATGTGTTAAGCATGTAGAAAGATTGAGTTATGTGGAAAAATAAAAATGTATTTAAAAAAGGTCCTAAAAACAATGGTTATGCATACATTATACATACCATGCTTGCCTATGCAGATTGCTATGTGTAAATGTTTAGTAGGATTTATTTAATCCAAATATATAGTCTCAAACACAAAAACAAATACACAGTGTTGGGGAAGCTACTCTGGAACTGTAGTTTAACAAGCTACAAGCTAGTTGTAAGTTACTGTAGTTAAACTACAGTCAAGCTACCCTTTTGAAAAGTAGTTAGTTACTTGTAGTGTAGCTATCAAAAAGTAGTTAGCTACATTGAATCTACTTTGATTTTTTTAATGATGTATATTATAAATATTTGAATCAGTGTCTGAGGAATGTATTAAGTAACATATTTTCTGTTTAAAACAATGCAATACAATTGTGATTTCAAAGAGTATTGTTTTATTACACACAATGCTCAAATATCTCGGACTGTCATGCTTTACTTGTCGTTTCCTCGTATTGAGAGACATGAACTAGGACAAAAGGCCATGGGTAATTAGTTGTTTCTACAACCTCCGTCTCTGCTGCCATGTCTTGCTCCATCATTAATAATAAAGCTACTTGAATTTTCAACCTATTTCTGTACGTCAGTGAACCGTAAGCTGCAAGACGCGTGATTAAACAACAGGTGGCGATAATGCACACATTTTGTATGTATATGTAATCTAATAAGAAGAAGCTGCGCTGCTTCATTAATGACAGGCTCGACAAAACACAATGTAGCTTTTGCTCACGCTACACAGCTACTTGCTACAAAAAGTAGTTAGCTACTGGAAAAGCTACTCTGTTTAAAAGCAAATGAGCTACTGCCAAGCTACTGAAAAATGTAGTTAAGTTAGTAGCGTCGCTACTTGTAGTTAACTACTCCCCAACACTGCAAATACACACGTCACTGTTCCATTCAAATCACTGTAGGCTTCTGGGGGCAGCACAATCGATGACGTCATATGTTTTGTATAAAAAGAACCTTCAGAATAATAGCGCAAAATGTATAAATCCTTGGGAAGTTAGTGAACTGAAAACAAATGCAGGTGTTTAAGATGTGTAAAGCATGTAAAATAATAAGTACTGTGGAAAAAAATAAACATTTTTTTGAAAAAAGGTTTCACAGGCCTAATTAACTTACATGACTGCAGCAAACACATTACTGGCGACGTCAAGGTAATCTCATGACTACAGCACCGGATCACTTCCTTACTTCCCACAACGTTGTGTCAACCATAGACATAGGTTGCGTCTCAATACGCAAAGTATGCATACTAAATAGTATGCCAGACTACGATTAGTATGTCCCAAACCATAGTACGCAAAAATAGTATGTCAGCAGTCCCCGGATGGTCTACTATTTCCGGGGGATTTTCGAAGTATGCAACCCTGCATGCTTTTTGGGCTGATACAACCCACAATCCGTTGCGACACAAAATAG
>JACXGM010009600.1:14280-27456 GCA_016801145.1 Umbra pygmaea | reverse complement strand
ACCTTGCATAAATATGGGCGTGATATTTAAATTACGATGGAATTTCAACCGTCTGATTTATCAACACCCGTTCATTCGTACGCTGGAATTGGAGTGATACGAATTTTTTGTAAATCACACGTGAGTCTCGTCGTAAGATGATTTCTGCGCTCAGATCTACACTGGTTTCTACGCACGTTTGATAAATGAGGGCCATTAAAACCAGTGTGAGATACCAATCCAATTCCCTTGATTTCAACTATTAATATGAGCCTATCCTCCTCAATTAAGTTTCAACGGCATCCACTGGTAAGTACACCTTGTGGGCAAAGAGATATGCAGGATGTTATTACAAGTGTGATTTTAGAAAGCTCAACTCCATCAGAGGTGTGATATGATGAAACAACTCAGAATTTCCATTCCATCTAAGGTGTGATATCATGAAGCACAAGTTCAGCATTTACATTTGATCAACAGACAGTATACGTAACTAACAAAGTGATCTTTAATACAGAGATCAGTTATAAGCCACATAGTGACTGCAGCTAAACATCATTTAATAAAAATGGACAAAAATAAGTGTATTGCTTTTATTTTTGGTAGTTCTTCATTAGAACCACATAAATGAAGCAATTATTAACTGTTATTAAATTGTTTATTATTCGTTTAACATTATTATTGTCAACATTTAGCTATTTAATAATAACTAATCTTAAAGGAACATTATGTCATATGTTTTGTTGTAATATCAGAAAATGTTCATAAAAACTGCATAAATATTGGAATGATAGTGGTTCACAATATTTTTTCACACAGATATAATTGTGGGTAAATAAAAAACTGACCTAGCCAAAATAAAACAGGAACACCCTACTTCTCTTTATTCTGTGTCTCTAAGAATGTGGTCACCATCACCTGTCTTACAGTACATTGATGAACCATGACATAGGCGAGAACCAAAAATCCCTCCGTCATTTCCTGGTTGCTAAAACTGTACTCCGATTTGTCAATTTCTTTTCATGTAAAAAACTCAAGTAAAGCAGTAAAACATTTTTAAAAATATTGACATGTAGGAAAGCAGGAGATTGGGGCCCAAGTTAAAGTTAGTTTGGACATCTGGTGGAAACTGTGTTTCCTTTGCCAATACCATAGCCCTGGAATATTTGGCTTAATAGCTATTGGTGAGTGAAAACTGATATGCCCTGAATATCCATTGTAAACCTAATGTTATCTTGCTAGAATGGGGATCAGGCCCGGCTCCTGGAACAGGCGGAATTTGTGCGCGCCAAGACTTGTAGGGGCACAAAATTTTGCACAGCCAAACATCTTTGTAACATCACGTCTAGACTACTGCAATGGAGTCCTATCTGGTGTGTCAGGCAAATACCTGTATAGGCTTCAGTACATACAGAACTCTGCTGTCAGGGTTCTCACATGCATCAAAACCTGGGAACACATCACCCCCACACTACACCACCTTCACTGAACACATCACCCCCACACTGCACCACCTTCACTGAACACATCACCTTCACACTGCACCACCTTCACTGAACACATCACCTTCACACTGCACCACCTTCACTGAACACATCACCTTCACACTGCACCACCTTCACTGAACACATCACCCCACACTGCACCACCTTCACTGAACACATCACCTTCACACTGCACCACCTTCACTGAACACATCACCCCCACACTGCACCACCTTCACTGAACACATCACCTCCACACCTCCCTTATTATTTATTTTGTTTAATACTTAAAGTTTTTAATTACTTTGCTCTTGGTACAATTGCTGTTTAGTGTCATTGAGTTTCTTGAAAGGCACTTTAAAACAAATGTAATATTATAAAAAACAATATGCCTACTTTATGGACTATGCCTACTTTACCGTTACGGCCCACCAAAAGATATCAAGCACACCTCTCTCTCGTTTTTGTATTTGGAGCGCTCTACTCTACAGCTCCTCATTGTCATGGGGGATGGGAAATGTGCCAAACTTTCTGGCAAAGTGAAGGAATTAAATTAAGCGCACACTCCCTTCCTCAAGAGCCCCGCTCATCTTTGTACCTGACCTGTGGTAGTTGTGGTGCTGGCTTAACTGTTAGCTACTTGGCAGACAACAGTGCAAATAAAGACCATTGCTACTTCAAGTAATCACATTCACAATGACTAATATGGGGGTAGATTAATCTCAATACCAGAGAACATATGTCCAATGATGCGTGTGTGGATTAACCATAACTGACAAATAAAACAAGAATTTGTGTTTGCAATGAAATTAATATTTCATGCAATGAAACGAAACTCCAATAGAGATTCTGAATGTATTTTAAACATATGTTTTCTTTTCAGTTTCCTCCACTGCCTCTAACAGAAATTAATTGCTTAAACTTTTTTCCTGAAAATAATTTAAAATTAACATCTGAACAGAAAGAATAATGCGAAGGACAAATTACAGAGAAGGAGCTTCTAGATGCCATCAAAACTTTCAAAGATGGGAAAACTCCAGGGCTGGATGGCCTTCCTATTGAGGTGTACTGAAACTTTTTTGATATTCTAAAAGAACGATATTGGCAAGTTTGAAATATTCTTATGTAAATAATAGATTATCTGAAACTCAACAAGAGGGACTGATTTCTCTGTTGCTCAAAGAGTATCCGTAGGGAATATACAAGGATCCAATATATAAAAAAAACTGGAGGCCTCCAACATTGCAGTGTTGCGATGCAAAAATCCTAGCAAAGTGCCTAGCACTTAGATTTTAAAAAAATATTGTCTGATGTTATCAATCATAATCAAACAGTTTTTTTGCATGGATGATATATTGGAGATAACATAAGAAAAGTATTCGAGACAATAGGACAATATGATAGACAACGGGCATCTGGCCTGGTATTTATAGTAGATTTTGAAAAGGCCTTTGATAAGGTGAGGTTACATTTTGTATATAAAATATACCTAGAATATTTAAACTTTGTGAAATCCATCATAAAATGGGTCAAGGTTCTGTATAGTAACCCTAGGTGCAGAATACTTAATAACGGCTACATCTCTCAGGATTTTAGGCTGTCAAGAGGAGTAAAGCAAGGGTGCCCATTTTCTGCTTATCGATTTATTATTGCCATTGAAATGTTGGCTATTAAAATTAGAAGTAACAATAAGTTTAAAAATTAGAAATGAATGGCCTAGAAACGAAAGTCTCCTTGTATGCCGATGATTCATGTTTTATGTTACTGCCGCGACCAGAATCCCTACAAAGCCTCATTGAGGATCTCAATACTTTCTTGATGATTTCTGGTTTGAAATCTACTTTTGAAAAGTGTACAATATTGCCTATTGGAGTCTTTAAAGATTCAACTTTTACATTACCATGTAGTTTACTGATAAAATGGTTTGATTGAGATCTGGACATATTAGGCATACATATAACGAAAGAAAGATCTAAGTATACTCAAGAAAATCTTTATAGTAAATTAGCAAAAATAGATAAGATTTTATTACCTTGGAAAGGCCGGCACCTATCTATTTGTAGAAAAATCTCTTTGAATAACTCCTTGGTTATTTCTCAGTTCACATATCTGTTTATGTACCATAAACTGCCAACTCCTAGTGATATGCTGTTTGAATTATAAGAGAAAAAATTACTGAACCTTAAAACATTGGACCTTTCATTAAAGTTTTACAAAAGACATTTGAATCCAAAATGGTTTTCAAATAAGATGGTAAGGAAATCTGATACAGTGTTTGGCAAAGGTCTATTTCGATTTATTCAGATCACACCTGAACATTTTCGGCTATTCGAAAATGAAATAAGTTTTAAAATATACTTTTTTTTAGCAGGCTATGGAAGGCTGGCTGTAATTTCAGTTTAACCCTATGAAAAAGCTATGGAGCTAAAAGAGCCTCAAAAAAGATAAATGCACACACTACATTCACATATGCACACGCAGGATTCATACATGCACACGCATGATTCATACATGCACACACATGATTCATAAATACACACACAGGATACACAAATGCGCACAAAATTCACAAATGCACACACAAAATTTAAAAAGCACAGAAGATTCACAAATGCACACAAAATTCACAAATGCAAACAAAATTCATAAATGCACATACAATTCAGAAAGGCAAACAAAATTTACAAATGCACACAAGATTCAGAAATGCACAGGACACGATTCAGAAATGTATTTCTGATGCACACACAAATATATCTTGATTTACAAACTGCTTGCGATCTGTGAACGTCACTGCATTTGTGTGTGAATTTTGAGACTCCCCTGACGTGGCTTGACACACAAATTAATTTTTTTAAACAGGGAATGATCTGCAACCAATCAGATATCTCCCTTGTTTTAGCCAATCACAAGAATGCACCGTACGTGGGGGATTGTTAACTTATAAGCCAATCCCATGAATGCGTTCACACAGCGCCGGGAGCCGGGAGTGTTTAATTTAGATTAACATTACCGATGAAAGGACAACTGTTTTTTCTGCCTCTGTCAAGCATTTTATGCTTAAATTTCAGCAATGAAAGACATTACATTTCATTAGACATTTTAATATTTAAGTTGATTCACTAATGTAAAGACTGAAAAAAATGTGTTTCTGCAACATAAAATTCCATAGTCATATCTTTTAAATCATCTTGTGATCAATACGTTTGGAGTAGGACAGCAGTAGTGTTGCTGCCTTACGGTCGGTAGGTCATCGGTTCAAATCCTGTCGTCTGCATTTTTTTTATGTAAGACATATTATTTTATTTACCTTTACAGAGAGAAATCAATTGAAACCCATGTCTCTTTTACATTTACAAACACTTGTATTTTTTATGTAACACTACTTACAGTAATAATTCAAACATGAATATTACATAAAAATTATACACCGATCATCCATAACATTATGACCACCTGTCTAATATTGTGTAGGTCCCTCTTCAGCCGCCAAAACAGCAGCCCCATATGCAACAAACAAGCTGTGAAAGAGACATGGGTTTCAGTTGATTTCTCTCTGTAAAGGAAAATAAAATAATATATCTTATCAATGTCTATAATTATTTTATTTTTTAAACGCACACGACAGGATTCAAACCGATGACCTATCGACGTAAGGCAGCGACACTACCGCTGCCCTATTCTAAACGTGATGTTAACAAGATAATTTAATAAATATGACCATCCAATTTTATGTTGCAGCAACACATTTTTTGTCTGTACATTATACATATATACGTATATATGTACATATATATTAAAATGTCTAATGAAATGTAATGTCTTTCATTGCTGAAATTTGAGCAGAAAATGCTTGACAGAGGCAGAAAAAACAGTTGTCCTTTCATCGGTAATGTTAATCTAAATTAAACACTCCCGGCTCCCGGCGCTGTGTGAACGCATTCATGGGATTGGCTTATAAGTTAACAATCCCCCACGTACGGTGCGTTCTTGTGATTGGCTAAAACAAGGGAGATATCTGATTGGTTGCAGATCATTCCCTGTTTAAAAAAATTAATTTGTGTGTCAAGCCACGTCAGGGGAGTCTCAAAATTCACACACAAATGCAGTGATGTTCACAGACCGCAAGCAGTTTGTAAATCAAGATATATTTGTGTGTGCATCAGAAATACATTTCTGAATTGTGTCCTGTGCATTTATGAATCTTGTGTGCATTTGTAAATTTTGTTTGCCTTTCTGAATTGTATGTGCATTTATGAATTTTGTTTGCATTTGTGAATTTTGTGTGCATTTGTGAATCTTCTGTGCTTTTTAAATTTTGTGTGTGCATTTGTGAATTTTGTGCGCATTTGTGTATCCTGTGTGTGTATTTATGAATCATGCGTGTGCATGTATGAATCATGCGTGTGCATGTATGAATCCTGCGTGTGCATATGTGAATGTAGTGTGCGCATTTATCTTTATTGAGACTCTTTTAGCTCCATAAAAAGCAGAACAAATATTGCAACAAATGTTGTGGTTGAACCCCAGTATACTAATTGATAAAAAACTGTATTTTTTAAAACAATGTCTAATAAAGGAATAATTTTTGTAAATTATATTATAAATGAGGCTGGAGAATGGATGTCCTATAATCAACTAATAAGAATATATGGAAATGTTTGTTCTTGCCAAAAGTATAATCAAATTAATTTCATACTTTGCACGTGACGTCACAAAGACTGGCTGGCGGGCAAGAACGTCATTTTCCTAGCATCGAAACCTATTAAGCTAGGGGATGTCGCCAGTTTTACCATACGAAATTTTGTGTTTTAAGGTGAAAACGACATGCCAGATAGTAATAATAATACATACATCAATTAATTCATGCATGGATTCATGACAACTCATGTACCGTTACGGTAAAGTGTAACCAGTGTGCTTATTCTAAGCAACAACCGGGATAATTTCATAGTCGTTGGTGAAAACCGGGACATTTTAGCCTAGGTAGGGTGTATTCGGATGAAGACATCATCATAGATTAGCAAACGTTAGTGGGAAGCTAGCCAACTACTAGTAACACCTTTGCTTTAATTTTGAAAGTATTCTTGTCTTTCAGCTACAACAGCGTTGTTAACCCATTCACACTTAAAAAAGGTAGCTTGTATCCGTACTTTTGTAGGCTTTTATTTTTTTAGCTGTAGCCTACAGTAAGGTGACGGATTCTCGATATATGTAAATATCTTAACTCCAAGTCTGGTAGAGACTTTGCAAGGTTCAAAGCAATGACAGTTACAAGTATGTTAATCTTTTCATATTATCAAATTTGGTTGATTGATTGTATTATTAAAAATCCAAGCCGCAATTCTCCTGGCTGGCCACTGTTCGTCACCATTTTATCGGCGTTTCTTGCCCTCCAGGTATCCATGGTAATCACGTGACTGCAAAGTATGAATAAAGGAATAATTTTTGTAAATTATATTTCAAATGAGGCTGGAGAATGGATGTCCTATAATCAACTAATAAGAATATATGGAAATGCTCGTTCTTGCCAAAAGTATAATCAAATAGTTGCGGCATTACCACGTAAAATGGAAGAGTCAAATGGGAAAGATATAAAATAATGAACTGGTCTGTCAACCCTGCATTAAAAATCATAAGTGGTTGAGAAATACAGTGATAAATAAAGAAATGTTTCAATTTCATATAAGGAGGAAGAAATTAACATATGTTCCATATAAAATGCAAAATAGCTGGGAAGAGATGTACCGTTGCCTTGGCATACTGTAAAGTTTTCGATTTAACACGCAAAACTACACCAGACTCAAAACTTAGGATGTTTCACTTCAAGTTATTGTACCGAATTTTGGAAATAAATATAAATTTATATAAATGGGGGATACAATGTTCCAAGCTTTGTAGATTTTGCAATGGGGAGGCCGAGTCAATAGACCACTTATTTTGGTATTGTCTCAGAGATTTAAGGGGTGATAGTCAATCTTTCCATAATATAATAAAAATATTGGCAAAATATTTTATTTAAAAATCAGTAGAATAATTTAGATTAGAAAGGTTTCGTTAGTTATGTAAAGCATCTCAGTATAATAGAAAAACACTTAGCAAACAGAAACCCAATATGGTTTACCCAATATGCATAGATATAATTGAAGGGTAGGACAAATAACAATTAAAATAGTACTGGTATTGTAAATTTAGATGTAGCACAGTTGGAAAAAAGATTAGAAATATAAACTAGGGAAGATATTAGATAATTAAATTGGGTGAAAATGGTTAGGATGGGGTAGTAAATATAGGAAAAGGTAGCAGTAGGTAAAAAAATAATAATTATTAAAAAAAATAAAAGGGGATGGAATTGATGCAAGTACACTGATGGAAGCAATATTCAGTTTTTAGCATCAAAGCTGATCCTACCCCCTCCCAAAAAGAAAGAAAAGAAAAAAAACATTGTGTATGTGTATGCAAAGAATACAAAATAATCTGTGAATAAATAAATAAATTTCAAAAATTAAGGTATGATCTCTATGCATGTTCAGAATAAGTTATCTAATAAGTAATCTATGTTCTGTGAATATGTTCAACATGGCTCACAAATAAATACAACATGTGAACAAATGTAAAATGATTTGCGAGAACTTAATCACAAATTGCAAAAACGTTGTGCTGTGTATTTTGCATTTGCGCATCAAAAACATTTGTTTAGGTCTGTATATTGTGTTTACAGAATATTGAGACTAATCTTCCAGAAGTCGAAAGACAGGTTATATGATGTTTGGAAAATAGCGTCTGCATCCTAGACACGGCATTCCGAGTATGCCCATGGGCAGTGCAAATTGTTACTATTTGAACATATATCTCATACTTCTATGTAATTCTATCCTACATTTCATCTTTTGAAGACCCTTTAAAGATAGAATTAAAAAGACAGAGTAAACCCATGGTTCACCACAGAACTCTCAGAACTATTTCAGATAAGAAAGAAATAAAGCCTGGTTTAAGGCCAGACACACTGGTCTTGTTGCTGAGTGGCTTATATTTAACGGAAAGATTCTAATTCATAGTACGCACAAGAACAGCACAATATGTATAGGTCTGCCGTCTATTCAACGAGCGAGTTTGATAAAGAGTTTGAGGACAAAAGATTGATAAATGTTTTTTGTTTATATTTCCCAGACAAACGTGCATGTATAAATGTTAACCAGATACAGTAGGTGATTGATCTCTTTGGTGAGTATTAATCTGTCTTTTTAAACATGTGCGTAACACCTGCCGGCCGCCCTAGTCAGCTAGAGTCTCCCTCACCGCCTGTCCTGCACACCAGGAATTTGTGTGTGCTCAATGACGTGCGGGACCCTCTGGTCCAGTGAAACCAGTGTCCTCCCAACAGCCAACCTGGTGCGCAACCTGGGAGTCATCCTGGACTCCACTCTCTCCTTCCAGTCCTACATCAACTAAATTCTCCAAGTTCGCCTTCTACCACTTCAGAAACATCTTACAACTCCGGCCTTCACTCACACATTCAGTAACTGAGACACTCATCCATGCCTTCATCACCTCCCGTCTGGATTACTGTAATGGTGTCTTGTCTTGACTGCCCACCAAGGCCCTTAGCAGACTCCAGTATGTCCAGAACTCTGCTGCTAAAGTTCTAACCCACATAAAGCCCTGGGAGCATTACACTCCCATCCTCCTACAGCTCCACTGGATGCCAGTCAAGTCACGCATTACCTACAAGATCCTTCTGCTCACAAATCTCTCCATGGACTCTCACCAAAATACCTCACTGATCTCCTCACCTACACTTAGTCACGTTCCCCGCGGTCCTTTGACAAGGACCTGCTGGCCACCCCCCACACCAGGTTGCAGACTTTTGGGGACAGGGCTTTTTATGCCGATGTTCAAAATGCACCTCAAAACCTTTTTTATTAAGTCTTTTGATGCCTAAACCCCCCCCCCCCCATTTGTTAAGCGACCCTGGGTACCTTGAAAGGCGCTATATAAATCCATATTATTATTATTATTATTATATGTTCCCCTTAACATGGTGGCGGTGACAGAAACCCTAAAGGACACACCGGCTACCACAGAGACCGCCGAGGAAACGTCAGGGGTGGCAGAGACCCCTGGGTTGATGGCGGCTTCAGCAGAGAACCATTGTCCCACCATCATCACCTGCCGCTATAACGAACACCGGGGGTCACTCCTATTCACCAGCGGCCACTCCACCGCAGCGGTTGCCATTCCTGCCTCCATTGAGGCAGGAACCTCTAGCCCACCAGCCCTCTGTCTGCCCTGCTAGGGAAGGATGCCGTTAATTAATAATGAACGTTGACAGAATATTGCTAAGCATGTATAAATGTTAACCAGATAGGTGATTGATCTCCTTGGTCAGTATTAATAATTGAAACTGTCCGATAAAAGATTGTAATTATCTTCTTAGTGGAAGTCAATGATAGCTAATTTAGCATGGCTCATTCGTGCATATTGTGTGATAATGTCAACTTCATTCCAAAATGTATTGGTGACAGGTTATGGTTAAACGTGTACTAGGGATGCTATTGATTAATCGACGATCGATTAATTGATTGTTAAGAATTTAATCGATACACTCAAGATCTGAAAAACTAACGTGTTGTTTCCCATTATATTCTAGCAATGAGGAGAATTGTATATTTTCAATGAAGTGCCACCAGGGGGCACAAATTCTGATTCTGCCGAGAGCAGCATCAGCAGAGTCTGCTGACCTAGTGCTGCTGGCATTAACATTATTACAAGGAGGACATGGGTTTTTCTTCCACAGTGTGTGTCAATGGGCACATGCCAGTCCAATTTTACACTGTGCTGTTGTGTCCCATATACATATTATTTCCTTTAAAAAAATATCAGCATTTTTGTATCAAATTTGTAAGCTGGTCATTTCAAAGAGAATGTGTTTACACTGTTATGGCTAGAATTAAAAAAATACCAACTTTAAGTGGAATATTTGAAAGCATTATCTGGAAGATCAAATCAAATATCACACGTATTTGCCTGAAAACTCATCAGATCTGCAAAACACAACTTACAGGCACTGCAAAGAACACTTAGATGGCACTGTTGTTCAGTTGTTGTTCACAGGTACACAGTACAGTGTACATTACACAACAAGGCATCTGCATGTGAGAGTTGTCAGAAGGAAACCTTTTCTAACACTTCATCATCACCAAAACGCAGCATCTACAGAAAGAATAATTTTGGAAGAATGTGCTTTGAACTGATGAATTAAAAATGTATGTTTTTGGCCACAACTACAGAAGGTACATTTGTAGAAAATGAGTGAACAAGAACACCTGGCTAACTGTTAAGCACAGGAAGGCTCCATTGGGCTTTGGGGTTTTGTGGCAGACAGTCAAACTTTTTTTAGAACATGCAATCTGCTTTCAATGCTGCAATGCATGTTTGCCAACTAAAATTGGGATCTTATTTTAGTTCAGACAGGAAATGCTGCGTGAGATTAACACACTGACTTTGCATTGGTTCTGTGCCTTGGGGAAACTGACAGCAGATGCATACACGGTAGCACTTGTCACTCATATGAGCGTAAATGACTTGTCACTCATTTGAGCTTAAATGACTTGTCACTTATATGAGCTTAAATGACTTGTCACTCATATGAGCTTAAATGACTTGTCACTCATATGAGCGTAAATTACTGGTCACTCATATGAGCTTAAATGACTTGTCACTCATATGAGCTTAAATGACTTGTCACTCATATGAGCTTAAATGACTTGTCACTCATATGAGCGTAAATGACTTGTCACTCATATGAGCTTAAATGACTTGTCACTCATATGAGCTTAAATGACTTGTCACTCATATGAGCTTAAATGACTTGTCACTCATATGAGCATAAATGACTTGTCACTCATATGAGCTTAAATGACTTGGCGAATCAGACTTGTCTGCACCCTAAACCACTCAATAATCCATCCCCTTGATATCAACCACTGTACAGAAAAAAACACTGTCAAACCACTTGATCATTAAACCGCTCAGTCATCAATCCACTCATTCATCTGTTAGCACAGGTGCAACTAGTGCCTTCCCTTGGCATCGCATCCACCAGACAACATAATTATCTGCACTTCAGGGACATCGCCAGACATTTTGGCCCCATGACAAAAAATGTAATTGGGCCCACTCTGCGCAGCTGTTGTAGTTATTATCTTTTTTTAAAATTACCCTGTCAGTCATGGTCCCTTGGAATATCTGTCACTTTCCCCCTATGCAGCACCCCTGAACATAGTGCACCACATTACGACACCCTGGTGTCCATCTACCCAATAATTTACGTAAAAGGTACAATATGTAGTTTTCCAAAACAATAACAAAAGGGGCCCTATCTTACACCCAGCGCAATTGACTTTTTACACAAACGCATGTATTATTCCTATCTTACACCTGACGCATATGGGACTTTTCCCTCCACAGATGCGAGTCTGTAAATTAGGGAATGGACTTGCGTTCGTTGGGCGGTTCAGTGAAAAGAAGAGGCGTGTTCCGGCGCAAACGTTCCCTGGTGCTATCTTGCATTCACCGAAAACAATTCCGCCACTGACCAGGAAAAACCTGGTTTAAAGTCAGTGGCGGGTTATTCATATACTATTTTAAGGGCGCATGCTTGACCATAATGTAGCGTGTGCACAACGCGCATACACTTTGCTCCTCTCATCTACACAAATGCAGCAGTTCTTTATTATTGCAATACATAATTGGAAGGAAAAATATTACCACTTGAGGAAGTCATTCTGGTGTCAGAAAATGTGAAAAATAGGTATACATCTAGTGTACACATTTACTCAAATTATTCATAATAAATTATTTGCACTGATATAAATCAACCTCAAGGGAACCCATTCAATCAAAAAGAATACACACGTAATTTGCGATGCTAATAGTAAAATCACCCATGTCTTTACTCAGAATTACTTAGGCTCAAGCCACGACTCATTTATGGCAACTTTGCCATGAGGAATCCCCCTTGGATGGGTGGCTGTGAAGGGGACAACAGCTATCCCTTAAAGACATGGTTAATGATGACACAATTTATGGTGCCAGAAAGTGCGTAAAAGGCTGTTTAATCAAAAACGCACACAAACACGCAGTGTAGCCTAATTGAACGAACATTTGGCACACTGAAAATGCACGTCAGGTGTTTGGATAGAACAGGTACACTACTCAAGTCGCAGCTTCTTTGTGGCTTGTTGTATTTTACGCAACATTTCAATGAATCATGGATTCGTTGATGACATTAATTGGGAAATATTAGAGGACTTCAAGAGACGTTATGTTGAAATGCGTGCCAGCCACTTAAATGCCAAGAAATGCAGAACGGGATTGGAAAGCTTATTTGACAGAAGAGTAATCTCGGTCTAATGTTCTACATTGCAAAAATATTACCATGCATTCATAACCTCGTGATTCAATGAGAGTGAGTCCAAAACATCGGAAAGTAGGCTATGTCTTGTCACATTTCTATATTTACATTTTGTAAAAAGAAAAATCAATAGAAAATCGCCGTTATAATAGCAATCCGCCATGGAACAAGCGCGCCTGCTCTTAAAGGGAATGTGAGATGACGATCTGATTGGTTTATTGCACGTTACGCCCAAACCACACCTATGACTAATGAAGCTACTTTAGACCTACCCATTTTAGATATGCGTCGGGCGCAAGA
>JACXGM010009600.1:0-14180 GCA_016801145.1 Umbra pygmaea | reverse complement strand
GATATACTTTGCATTAAAAAAGCAAACATTACTATAACTATATTATATATATTTCTTAGTTGTGTACTTACATTATCCTAAATTTTTCCACTAACTTTCAAATCCAGAGAAATTTGTAGTATAATTCGAAGACACGGGACGTTTCATTTTGTCTTCCGTCAATGGCGTCATAAAACCTTTGACTGCACTAGTTGCTCTAAGTTCCAGGGAGCAGCCAAACATAACGTGAATAAAGTTATAATACTTTTAACAATACATTACTTTGTCAGTGAACATTTTCTCTGCCGGAGACGCTAGATCGAAAGGTTGTCATTGACGACAATAACAAAACCCATGATCCCACGCTACTTCCCGACCGACATCAACCAAGTACATCTTTTGCTATTGTTTTGATTGAGAGCCCCCTGGTGGCCAAAAACTACATATTGTACGTTTAACAATTAACTAATGTAGCTCTCCTGTGCGAATGAAAAGCCCTGCATTAAGACATATACTAAGCCCAGGCAGAATCATAGCTCTTAATGTAGAGTGGCCAAACACTTTATGTGTATTTAGAAGCCGATGTAATTACGTTTGTAGCAAGGAGTCTAATCTAATATTTCGCTCTGGAACGACAGGCAATGTTAGACAATTTGGAATCGATCGAAACTCAAAAGGCCACGTTCCGGAAAACCACTTATCACCGAATAAACCCCCCAAACCAGCGGAAGGAGCAGCTGCAGTAAAATCTTAAGAGAATCAGACAACGTCACAACATGACATGCCACCCATCGCACAACAGCAACCAGTGCGCAAGTCCGAAATGCACAATCCATCCCAAACGCTGACAACATTGAGATCGGCCAGGCCGAGACTGAGAAACCCAGTGGACTGGCCAAACAAATCAGGCATTCCCACACGAGCACCAATTGTGGCAGGACATCACAAATGGGGAAATAAAATAGCAACACACAGACAGAGCCCAAAACCACTGACCGCATGCCAGAGAAATGCACAGCAAGATCAAGCTCAGCAGAGTGAGCCTACTGACAACTTAAACAGCAGCTCATAACTAATTGGGAATCTGTCGCAACTGAGCTTACTCTCACACGTGTTCCCAGTCTGAACTGTCTCATTTCATCTTCAACCACTTATCTGGGGTCGGGTCACGGGGGCAGCAGCTCTAACAGGGGACCCCAGACTTCCCTTTCCCTGTCCACATTAACCAGCTCTGCCTGGGGGATCCCGAGTCGTTCCCAGGCCAGTGTGGAGATATAATCTCTTCACCTAGTCCTGGGTCTTCCCCGAAGCCTCCTCCAAACTGGACATACCTGGAACGCCTCCATAGTTAAGCGCCAAGGGAGCATCCTTACCAGATGCCCGAGCCATCACAACCTGCTCGTTTCTACGAGAAGGAGCAGTGGCTCTACTGTGAGTTCTTCACAGATGACTGAGCTTCTCACCCTATCCCTTAGGGAGACGCCAGCCACCTTCCTGAGAAAAAAACATTTTGGCCGGTAGTAAACGCAATCTCATTATTTCGGTCATGACCCAACCTTCATGACCATAGGTGAGGGTAGGAATGAAGAATGACAGGTAGATCGAAAGCTTTGCATTCTGGCTCAGCAGTCTTTTCATCACAATGGTGCGGTAAAGCAAATGCAATAGCACCCCTGCTCCTCCGATTCTCCGGCCAATCTCACGCTCCATTGTTTAATGCCTGTCTTCAACTATGGGGATATTTTATATATGTTTGAGATCAATAGATCAATAGTCAATGTTCTTAATACGATATTGTCTTTTTATGATGTTGAGTAATCCTATAATTTTATTGTGTACTTATGTTAGTTTTGTGTTGACTGTAAAGACTTGCTGTTGCCTGCTTTGGCCGGGAAGCTCTTTTCCTGTTTAAATAAATGATACAAAACATCCAACTATCACTCAGGACACTGAAGCTGAAGAGGTTGGAAATGTCAGTAAGACAATGATTCAAAACATACCTCAATGAACCTATCCTGTTTATGCTGCTAGTCAGTGCTAGCGAGAGAAGTACATAATTTGAAGTTAGCGGAAAAAGTGAGATTAAGTGTGTTACCAGAAGCCAGGTTGGGATAACAAACAAAATCATATGAGCGTTGGAAGGTTCTTTAACATTCCTTACTCCACGGTCTGGATCTCCCCCTGCTGGTGCGCGTCAGCTCCAGTGCTCCCTGTCTCCGGTCTTCTGAGATCACCGTCCCCATTAAGCACCTGTCCTGTGGTTGTTCTGATTGCCCTTCTGTGTTTAATCTCCCCTTTTCCTCAGTGTGTCTTGTGCATACCTCACTGCTTTTAAGGTACGACTGTCAGTGTTACTGTCGGGGGGGTACAAACTGACAAATTTAATAGCCAATGTTTGTTGTTTCTTTACTTGATTTGACACATTTTCTTGAGGAATCTAAATATATATTTTTTTATATGCACCTTGACAAACATCAGTTTAAAATAGCAATGAGTTTATTTCTTATTTTGCCTTTTAAACAGAAATTGCAATGCTTCAATTGCGGGTCTGACTTTGATACTTATTTAGCATTTTACGTCGTACTTTTGTGTGCAACAAAAATCTACATAGAGTAGTGAAACACTTTCCCATATGAATCAATAAAATACAGTTTATACAGCTTTATTAGCTGGTCTCTGAAAGACTACTGTCTCACCTACTGTTCTCACCAGTGTAATCCACACAGTACCCCTATTAAACTAAAATATAGAATGGGTCCATGTGGCGTAGTGGGCTAAGTCGCTGCCTTGTAGGACAAGCTAGATCATGATAGCCAGTGGTTTGAACCTGACTATGAATCCTCTGGGATCTTTGGGATAGGGCTGCCTTGGATATGGGATAAATATGTTGGATTATCTACTTTGCCACATCGCTCTCAACACAAGAAATAAAACCTGCAACATAGGCTACTATTCTATGCAAACAGTTGTGTCACAGACTTACAAATTGCCAGGTGAATGGTTTAGACATACAATTGTTTTTCTCTATAAAACATTGTATAGTAGTGCTGTCATTGACAAGCTTAAAATGTGCAAAACATTCTATAATCTGTAGTGGAAACAAATACATGGCCAGCCTCGACCAGTTTGTGCTAGCAGCGCTTTGAAAGTGGCCAATGGAAAATAGGCATAAGTGTGGAAAGTAGTACTTGTCACACAGAGCGAGCATCCGGTTTGGCAAAAAATCTGAATTTCAGCTGGGGGCAATACACCTGGTTGCAAAAGAGCTTGGTAATATTCTATGAGAATTTGAGCTAGGGTTGGGCGATATGGCCCGAAATGAATATCTTGATATATTTTGTAGCTTTAACGAATAAAGATATATATCTCGATATTTAATTATTTTTAAAGTTTGGAAAATGTGTACACATATGTAAAGTAAAAAAGGAAATTTTCTTTATTATAATTAACAAGTGAAGAATTGCACTTTCTTTACCAAAGGTGTGTGCAAGACACAGATATTGTTTTGGAACATTTACCAATCTCTGTCAATTTAATATTCAAATCTATTATAGTAAAAGAATAATGCTCAATCATATTGGATGTAGTGAGTAAGTATGACAAATAGAGCTGGGCAATATGGAAAAAAATCTGATATCACAATATTGTTGACCAAATAGCTCAGTATTGATATTGTAGCGATATTGTAGGGTTGACAATTGGTGCTTACAAAGAAATATTTACACAATTAGATTTTTGATGAAAAATCATTATTGATGTGTACAGTGCCTTGTGAAAGTATTCGGCCCCCTTGAACATTTCGACCTTTTGCCACATTTCAGGCTTCAAACATAAAGATATAAAACTGTAATTTTTTGTGAAGAAGCAACAACAAGTGGGACACAATCATGAAGTGGAACGAAATTTATTGGATATTTCAAACTTTTTTATAAAATAAAAAACTGACAAATTGGGTGAGCAAAATCATTCAACCCCTTTACTTTCAGTGCAGCAAACTCTCTCCAGAAGTTCAGTGAGGATCTCTGAATGATCCAATGTTGACCTAAATGACTAATGATGATAAATAGAATCGACCTGTGTGTAATCAAGTCTGCGTATAAATGCACCTGCTCTGTGATAGTCTCAGAGGTCAGTTGAAAGCACAGAGAGCATCATGAAGAACAAGGAACACACCAGGCAGGTCCGAGATTCTTTTGTGGAGAAGTTCAAAGTCAGATTTGGATACAGAAAAATTTCCCAAGCTTTAAACATCCCAAGGAGCACTGTGCAAGCAATAATATTGAAATGAAAGGAGTATCAGTCCACTGCAAATCTACCAAGACCCGGCCATCCCTCTAAACTTTCAGCTCATACAAGGAGAAGACTGATCAGAGATGCAGCCAAGAGGCCCATGATCACTCTGGATGAACTGCAGAGATCTACAGCTGAGGTGGACGAGTCTGTCCATAGGACAACAATCAGTCATATACTGCACAAATCTGGCCTTTATGGAAGAGTGGCAAGAAGAAAACCATTTCTGAAAGATATCCATAAAAAGTGTCGTTTAAAGTTTGCCACAAGCCACCTGGGAGACACACCAAACATGTGGAAGAAGGTGCTCTGGTCAGATGAAACCAAAATCGAACTTTTTGGCAACGATGCAAAACGTTATGTTTGGCGTTAAAGCAACACAGCTCACTACCCTGAACACACCATTCCCACTGTCAAACATGGTGGTGCCAGCATCATGGTTTGGACCTGCTTTTCTTCAGCAGGGACAGGGAAGATGGCTAAAATTGATGGGAAGATGGATGGAGCCAAATACAGGACCATTCTGGAAGAAAACCTGATGGAGTCTGCAAAAGACCTGAGACTGGGACAGAGATTTGTCTTCCAACAAGACAATGATCCAAAACATAAAGCAAAATCTACAATGGAGTGGTTCAAAAATAAACATATCCAGGTGTTAGAATGGCCAAGTCAAAGTCCAGACCTGAATCCAATCGAGAATCTGTGGAAAGAACTGAAAAATGCTGTTACAAACGCTCTCCATCCAACCTCACTGAGCTCGAGCTGTTTTGCAAGGAGGAATGGGCAAAAATTTCAGTCTCTCGATGTGCAAAACTGATAGAGACATACCCCAAGCAACTTACAGCTGTAATCGCAGCAAAAGGTGGCGCTACAAAGTATTAACTTAACGGGGCTGAATAATTTTGCACACCCCAATTTGTCCGTTTTTTTTTTTTAAGTTTGAAATATCCAATAAATTTCGTTCCACTTCATGATTGTTTCCCACTTGTTGTTGATTCTTCACAAAAATTTTTAGTTTCATATCTTTATGTTTGAAGCCTGAAATGTGGCAAAAGGTCGAAAAGTTCAAGGGGGCCGAATTCTTTTGCAAGGCAGTGTATATAATAACTAAGTGGGGTAAAGGCAAATAATAGAAAAGCTAGAACAGTCTGGTAAATTCAGAAAATTACATCACTTTACTGTAATCCAGCCTTTAAAACCAGGAAAAGATAACACTTTCCTCATATCACGATATTACGATATCCAAAACCTAAGACGATAATCAGTCTAATATCACAATATTTATGTAATATCGATATATTGCCCAGCCCTAATTTGAGGCACTTCTAACTTAATTTATTACCTAAGTATACATTTTCATAATGAGTATATGGTCTCAATCCCTAGATTTAAGCCTTATGCAATACATAATGATGTTCATTTTTTGAATTATTGTCTCGTTGATTATAAATTCGAAGATAAAGCAAAGGGGCGTTTAGGGAGTGGCTATGGCATTCAGTTGTACGACAAGACACTCAAAGGAGTTGGCAGTTCAGTTTTTCTGGTTACATTTGGTTTTAATACTGTTTTTCGTTAGGATCCCGATTAATATCAGTTACCTAGCTAGATTAATCCTCGCTTTCGTCTAAAATCGTCACATCCGCAACCAAGATATCTACGCCGGCAATGGGAAATTCGATGACCAAAATCAGATCTTCCCACGCCAATGGGTGACATCACACGTTACGTCCAGTGATATATACGGTCTATGACTTGTCAGTAAAGCAATGTTGGCAGAGAGGAGCAGAGTAAAGCAGGAAAAGATGCAAGGCTTTGCATGCAACCAGAATGCAAATTGGTAAAAGTTGGCAGCCCAATAACAATACAAATAGTTGCAAGTCGTCCACTAAATTTGCACAAATGTCAAGATAGGGACTTTAGGTATTGAATATTATAGACCTTAAAGGGTTTAAGTTTCATAATGTTGTTAAAAAGATGGATGAGATTTTGAACAACTGATAAACAAACTAGAAACAGATTCATACTCCTGCAGGGTAAGTGTCTTCATGATACATTTAAGGTGAAGCAACCACTCCCAGGTGTTGTTCAAATTGTTTGTTGATTCGCCTGTAAAGTTCTTAATTCTTGCTTTAAATCAGGTAAGCAAGGGAGCAAGGTCATTATTCAGTTCCTTTTAAGCCTTTTCTGCCCAGTCAAGTGATGGAGAATTGTTCTGCATCATGATCCTCTAAAATGCTACTGATTTTTTGTACCACACTTTAACAACAATTTCTTACAAAAACTGGCAGTAATTGTAGGAGTAACTATTCTATCTATTTTAAAAGAGGTGTCATTTTACTTCACTCACAATGCAAACCTCAAGATGATACTGTACTTCTAATTTCCTGAAGGTTAACAGAATTGCTAGTGGAGTTTAGTTAAAACTGTAGACATGCATGGAGTCCAGTCAAGGCTAGTCAGAGAAATGCAGGACTGTTGTGCAAACAGCAATGTAATGTTAGCGTAGCAAACTAGTGATTTTGAAAAAAAACGTTTCAATTAAGAGCATGGTTGCAAATATATATATATATATGTTAAGCAGTGTATTCTAGGTACCCCTTGGTTTCAAGTAAGTTCGCAAAAATGCTTGATTTTAAGAGGTAACTATCTACCCCTTCCCCTTAGCCCTACCCCTAGATCAAAATGAGAATTGGGATAGCCCTTACTCTTATGTGAACGCGCAAAAGTATGGGTAAGGGGGAATGGGTAAGGGATAATTGGGATTCACCCTAACAAGCCTTGTTTGAGTTCACTTTGACAAGACATAGCTATATTTGGTTAATGGAACGGCTTGAGGCAGAATTGAAGGTGGCGTTCATTTAAACCAAGCTTTTTCAATCAAGTACAGATTTCTTTTGCGTTGATAGATTACCCCCCAGGCCTATGTCATCTCCTTAATTACAAGTTGCTTTCCTGGGGTACTGCTTCATTCCTAAGTTGATAAGAAAAAGAAAAATGTACCACTTGAAGGTGTATCCCATTACATATAATCAAGGGCAGAAAAGAACACATGACTCAGGTCAAACCCCATTTCATACACTGGGAACCTGAGATAAATACTGCTTACAGAGGGGAATCAAATCTAACATTGCAATCTGGAAAGATGGGCACACCTGGGTAAAACTGCTGAAATAAAATGGGGATGCATCACTTGGTTGTTTATGAAGGCTACAAATGCATATTTGTTTGATCATGACCCAAATACATGTAATATGGCTGAGAAATCCTTTCTGGAAGGAAATGTTGATCAAACTTTTTTGAGAGACTGTAGCTTCATTTCACAAAAATCAAAGTAATCCTTACCTTGACCACAGTGTGCCCTGTGGTAACAGCTAGGTTTGTCCTAAAGAGAGTGCTGTGGTTCAGTGGGCAGGTTTTTGGTAAAAGAAAGTTTTTGGTAAATTGCTTTACAAAATTACAGCATGTTTCAGACTTCTGTCTATTATAAAATATAATCACACAATGAGTGTGCAGAACTATAGAATATAACTTGAACAGAGCTGTGTTTTAGTGAACTAAAGGGTAAGGATGCATTTCAAGAGCCATTTTAAGAGTATTAGAAACTATTTACAGTGCCAGTTCCTTTTACCAGTTCCTTTTACAGTGAAAAGCTGGGTTATGATGACCTTCCTATTGAGGCAATTCGTTCTGGTAGAATAACAAAACAAGAGTAGCATAATGAAACCATATAACCCTGAAGCAATATATACAAATTGCACTGCATTAAACGGAATAGTAATATATACCAGTGGTTTTCAAACCTCTCCTTCGGGAACACCATGCTAATAATGAGGCCCTGGATTAATGAATATGGCGAGCTAGTTCTGTTGTGTCATAATTTGTTAAAAAGAAAGAATATATATAAAAGAGCGAAGACAATAAGTCAGGTTACACGAAACGATTAAACATAATCCTAACAATTCTCTGACCTTTATACTTAAAACGTCGGCTCTCCGTATTTGCTCGTTTTACACTGTATGGGGCTAAACATGTATTGTTAACACATTGTAAACATTATAACAGGCACTTCTGGACATTAAACAAGAAAAGGACATAATTTTAAAGGATAATCATACAGTCCCATGATCTATCCTAGTGGTTCCCAACCCTCTCCTGGAGGACCACCAGCCATGCCAGAGATTAGCTGTAGACCTCAAGATTCACCAGAATCACAAAATCAAGGACTTAATCAAGGATGTTAATTAGTAGACAAGTTGAATGAGGTGTGCAAGCCAGCAGGTACTTCAAACACAAGAACTAGCTGGTGGTCCTCCAGGAGAGGTTTGGGAACCACTGTTCTATCCTAACCACTGACACGCCTGAAATTGGATTGGGCCATAACATCGACTAATTAGTTCGGCCGGGCCAGGCTTCGGGCATGTGACATGAGTTTTTTTATATTTAAATATAAGTAAAATAAATAATATTTAATTTTTTTCTGTTTTAAGTTCACTCAAGTATTAGGCTACGCTACCTTACAAAATTCCATTATTATTATTATAAAGAGACATAACTCCAAGGTCTGGTGATCTCATATGGGAGTCAGTGAAATGGATGCGGAGGGGCAGAGGTAGGCTAAACACTGCGCTCATAAAAAGTGTATGGTTGTGCAGGAGGGAAATGAAAGTCGGACGTTTGGAAAGAATTTTAGTTATACAGTAAAATCACTGGTAAATCCATTAAGAATGTAAAATGCAGAACATGCCATGAAGTTTTAAAATATCTAGTCAAGACAGGAAGTCTATGTCTTCTCTGCAGCGAGTAGGCTGCTTGCAAGTGCACGCGCTTTGACTTTTAACCCAGTCTGTTCATGCAGCAAGTCCTAAGGGATTATGTTGTAAATGCTATAATAATGATTATATTTCGTTATAGTTAGTTATGCGTCTTTTATTTTGCTTTAATATTCAACTCTTAATTTAATTAGTGTATATGGTCACATGATTTAATGTTCCATAACAGATATGAATGAAAATCGTTTCAAATATTTAGCTAAATGTTTGTCTGTTTGGAAGAGTAGAAACCAAAAATAAACCCATAAGTCTGTTTTTCCAAATGATAAAAATTAAAAGCTTTATAAGATTATAATGGAGAAGCATAGGCTACCGTTCAGGCTAAACACAAATTAGGCAGGACATGCACTTATTTCCAAACATAAGAAAAACGAAGCATAAAAAAACATCTGTTTTCATAAATTGTGTACATTTATTGTCTGTTTAATTTCCCTCCATTATAGTTTTATTGCTTTCCATATAATAAAAATGTAACAGTTTATGCTTACACTATAGCAACGGCATAACTTTTTTTTCATTTGGCTTTCTTCAGGCCGGGCTTAACTTCTGTGATGTCGGACCGGGCTTCAGCTCGGGCTCATCTGAGCTGGCTTGGGTCGGACCGGGCTTGAGCTCAGGCTCATCTGAGCTGGCTTGGGTCGGACCGGGCTCAGTTATCAACTCTAATAATCTTAGATATATTTTGCATTTCAAATGTTTCCATTTGTATATGCTTAATCCAATTCATATCTAATTTGTACCGTTTATGCTTAACAGTCCAACTTATTGATACATTACCTATTATATTTAATAACAATTATTTTTGTCTAATCAATATCTATACTATTTCCATAAACCATTTTACATAATTTTATATAACAGTTCAGCGGCTATAGCTAAACTGTAAAATGTCTATGAGAAGGCATAGCGCTGCCCAGGATTTGGGTTAGCCAAGTCAAATAAGTCTATCCTTCCACGTCGCTCTCCAGCGACTCCTTGGGCGCCTATGAATTCAATAGCGGAAGTATAGTCGGTGAACGTAATCATCCTGTGCATGATCCGAATAAAAACAGGGGTGTCCAATTCCAGTGCTGGGGGGCCAAGATAGTTTTGTTGTTTGTTTGTTCTTTTAATAAGTGATTCATTCAGACGAGGGACACCAGGTGGATGCAGTTAACTGCCAGGTAATAGCAAACATCAGAAATGTTTTGGCCCTTCAGGACCGGAATTGGACACCCCTGGAAAAGGCTTCCTTGTTGGGTGAACAATGCGAAAAGAATCGGTGTGCCGGGCGACATGTGTTTGGATGAACCATGTGCGTGCCCCTCGTTATCCCACAGATCTGTAGCCTACAAGGATCTGCTGACAACACAGGATAAGAGGGGGAATTAAAAAAAAGAGATGAAAATCGGGGAAAGAAATCACAATAAAATAAATAACTACAGGATCTGCAGGAATCAGTTCAACTTTGAGTAATCTTATGGCTTGTATAGCTACAGAAATTGCACTGTACAGGATAAGCAGTAGGGAAAACCGCAGTGACAAATAAACAGTATATTTACAGTGATGTCAGAGTTGACAGCAGAGCAGCAGGGTGAAACAGTAAACTGTAACTAAACAGGGAGATGTGTTTGTTCAGATATGGCTCAGTTCAGATATTGCTTGTGATTAGAAACTGTCCATGAGTCTACCGGTGTGTGAGCTGATGCTCCAGTACATCTTAAGATGTGTCATTAGGTTTAACTGCTTGGGTGATTGTGGTCCTTGATGATACCAGAAGCCTTCCAACAGCATCATTTGAAATAGAGCACCTGTTTTCCAGGTTAGGTCCTTGTTGATGTGGACCAAGAGGAACTCTCTGTGTTCTCTACCTCGGCTCGCTTCCTGGTGTCCAAACATGCACATTAGTTACCAATCAATTAACGCAGCTGCTGATGACTTCACTGGCTCTTCCAACCACAATTCTACTGCATGTAGGCACTGCAGTCAATCAACGTTACATATTAAACCTTAAATTAAGGACTTATTCACAGAAGCGAAAGCAAAAACATTTATTGAAATACCCATGCAGTGCAAAACCGAATGCAAACCCTACCTCCATCAGATACACAACCACCAATGTCACAGTTTGAAACCCTGTGAATTCATTAACTGTTGTATAGTGTGCCATTTCTCCCACACCTGTACTGACCTGAGACGTCCGTGTTGAATGAGCTGTAAGCTAAGAATCTAAATGGATTGGTGACACATGCTTGGAGGAAGAATGTGACCAATCTTCAGCCATTCCGTACCTTCTCAGGGGTGGCCGACATGACAAGGCTTAAAGGGGAAGTGGACATGACAAATTGGGAGTGTAGGAAAACAAAAAACTAGCACAAGCAACATGCCAGCTCATGGCAGGACAAAAGACGTGAAAAAACAACACCCGGGTGAGCCCAGAAGTTAGCATCTGCCTACCAATGTGACCAGCATGCAACAGACTGAGTAAACCATAACAACGTACATACAAGAAGCCATTATATGACATTCCTGAGACCGTGGTACATGCATTCCCGACATCGGCTGATGCATCAGTGGCCCAATGCCCCACTTTAACCAGCATCCTGGTAACAACATGGTAAAAACATATTGTACTATTCATTACAAAAATAACGAAACCACTTACCCTTTCTCTATACCAGTACTAAATTGCAGGACTTTGTATCCAAATAAAACTTGTTCTCCTTTGTAGATGGTAGTGTTTACTGCATCAATGTTGAACGCCTCAGACGAGACAACTTGGGGAAAAAAATGAGGAAACAGTAAATCACATATGTACCACAAGTTATAATAAAAAAGCATTTTGTCTAAAATTCCATCTTAAAATGTAGAAGTTGCAATACAAAAAAAGGTTACCTTCTTTCACCATAAATAATTTTAATGTGCACAATGAAATTGTATCTACGTTCAAAAGGTTAAACTTATGATTCTTTCAGCTTCAGTCAGGAATTATTTTTTATAATTTAATTTTAGGTTTTTTAAAGTATTAAATCTCTGTCCGCTCTTACCCATCAATACCATCCAGGTGAACAAGGAGATGGGTCCCTGCCTGGACATCTTCTACTCTGCTTTGTACACTGACATTGAGGAGAAAATATTGCAACACCCAACATATGTATATGAAACATCTGTGTCTTACGTCTGTTTCCTGTGTGTTTCTTACAAGAGGGCGTCAACTCCCCCAAAGTTGCTGCGGCAGTTTGATCTCAGAATACTGAGATCATAAGTTTATTTCGTTATAGCAATTTCCTCTTTTGTGTTACTGGAGTGAATATGTCCTATCTTTGTTCTTTCCGACTTCCCCAGTAAGTGTCCCTTATGAGTATAAAATGTGGGGAAAGCTGACTCAAAAAGAAGCTCAGACAAAATATCACAATTAATCTAAAACAAGATAAGTGTCTAATGAGTCAGAACATGTCTCAAAATGTTTTTACAGAGTTTCTACTATTTGAAATCACATAGTCCTTGTAGCAGCACAAAAGTATTTCCTGTTTAGCCTAGTTGTTCAGAGCATGGTGCTTCCAATGCCAGGGTTTTAGGATTGATTCTCATAGCACTTAGAAGGATAAGTCACTGTAAGTCAGTGTAATTTATTAAAAGGTACAATATGTAGTTTTCCAAAATAATAACAAAAGACGTACTTTGCATTAGAAAAGCAAACATCACTATAACTATATTATGTCTATTTCTTAGTTGTGTACTTGCATTATCCTAAATGTTTCCACCAACTTTCAAATCCAGAGAAATTTGTTATATAATTCGAAGACATGGGACGTTTCATTTTGTCTTCCCTCAATGGCCAAAAACGACATATTGTAAGTTTAAAAAGGCTACTTAATCACACCTCAAATATTTTGTTATTTAAATAACACTAATTTGATTTTTGATTCTCCTTGATTAGCTGTTCAATTAAAATGTATTCTTTTCCTGTAGCCATACAGTATATCATTTGGTGTTACAGTTAGTTAGATGTTGAAGTGAGGGTGTAGGTGTTGCTTTACCACAGGGCTGTTTGGCTGTACAGTCATGTTGCTAGGCGTCAACATTTTTGGGTTTGCTGTTATCTTCTTTAATGCAACATTATTAAGCAATAAGGTACAATAGGGTTTGAACGTTATCAACCAATTAGCAATGGAATATTTACAGTTGAACAAAATGGTTTATCATACCAGTGGTGTACAGTCTTGAATTATACGGCTTTCAACCATTTAGCATTCAGGGTGTGAGTCACACAGTGTATACTATACCAAATTAACAGTTCCATGTGAGTTTAGTGTAGTATCTTGCAGAGTGCAAAGTTGAAAGGAAGCTCTCTGGGGATTGCAACATGTTCCTTCCGTTGTGAGTTATTTACTACACCACAGTGTGGAAATAAAGGTTTTTGCTTCACAACTCACAAAGTGTATCCCAGTTTGTTTGTTGCTGTTTATGTTTTTGGTAAAATGTATAATTTCCTGAACATGGAACTTTCAAGTAGTTAGACACAATTACAGGGGGATATTGTGTGTATGTCAGGCCCCGTAAATTCAATCATATTTGTATAGTTGGCAAATGTTTAACATTGCCTCCCACATACAATGCTTAATTAGAGCCGGATCTTGCTGGAACATGATCCAGCACCTCTTAGATTTTTTTCAGTTTGTTCAGTCAGCTATATTGCCCGAATCTGGAATCTTATGGAATCTTATAATGATATTATACATTGATTGACCTAAATAGTTGATGCAAATGACAGTCTGTATAATTTTCAAGTCATCAACCGTTAGGGTATAAGTTGAATTTCATTGAACAAACCACCCAATGAAAACAGTATTTAAAAAGAAAATACAAAACTCAACGTGCACTGTTCCAAAACATTACGCACAACAGAGGGCTAGATTTATCAAGCCGTTTGCGCCTGTTTTCAGGCGCTAATTGGTCGCAAAGACGGACGTAACCAATGTGGGCTATTTACTAACCAGGCGCACTTGGGTAAAATCGCAGATTGCGTGCCACATGAGCGACAAGAGACAAGTTGCGCTTTCAATATGCGTTCGTGGGAGGGTCATGGAGAAAGTGGGAGTT
>JACXGM010009599.1:13911-27458 GCA_016801145.1 Umbra pygmaea | reverse complement strand
TGACATTGCAGTCTTATTTTCCTCATTTTTTGTAATGCCTTTGAATTATATGGGGGACATGAATCGCAATACATCGCAGAATCGAATCGCAATACTTGCAGTATTGCAATATGTTAAGAATCGCAATAATATTGAATCGTGGCCCAAATATCGCAATACTATCGAATCGTCACATTTTTGCCAATTCCCACCTCTAATTATAAGAGCATTCTAGCCTAGTCAGGCAAGAGCAACACAAAACACAAATGTACCCAATAAAAGCACAGGATTACGCAACATAAATTGAACATTTACAGATTAAAGTGTTTACTTCAGTCTTTCATCAGGGATTTAATGTAATTACAAGCTCATCTAGACTCTTATGACCTTTTAGCGAATTCCAAGCCAGTGGGGTGGAGTGCTTAGCTGCCCTTTTGCCAAACTCAGTCTGGACACTTATAACAGTATGTTTAATTCAAACAAAATGAGTACCAACCATATTTCTGTAGAATAAAACTACTCAGATAAAGTTTGTGAATTGATCTCAATTTCTGAGCAGAAATGAATCACCATAATAAAGTATAGGTAAAAAAGTAGCTAATTCAAGCATTCTTCTGACTTCATCAGTTTCATTTATAAAATAAAAGCTCAGTTTTAGGATGTGTTGAACATGCAATTTAAAAGAAGCCAACAAATAAAATTCCTAAATATGTATACAGACTCAATTGCATTGCCCAGTAGTAAATGGGGGAAGGGCAACATTACTATTTTGTTTACAACATTCCCTTCTGTTTGTTATCTGCAGATGAGCTTACAACAAGGAAGATCTATACATTTGTATGTTTCTGTAATTATAAATGTCCCTAAATAAATGCCAAAAAAATTATGGATTACATTTTCTATGGGGTTGTATAATTTAACATTAGACTATGTGACCAACTTGATTTGTTTGTAATACTTGTTTATTTTATCCCCACAAAATACAGCCCCACTTGTCTTTTGAACCCATATATTCAGATTGAAACGCACTGTGTAATTACGCTATGCATCCTCTACAGAAAACAGCAGAAAACATCAGTATTAGGCCTATTTCCTGGAGCACAGAGTACACCTGTGTTCATGTATTTATTTAGAATGCAGCTAATATCTTTACAACCGATTTTTGGTGAGCTTCTCTTAAAAACTTAACGTGATGTCTCTTTGAGTACAATAATATGTAAAACAATTTAATGATGCAGATATACGCTATGTTATGCAAGTCAAATTTATAAACAGCTGTGAGCCAAACAACCACCACTTTTGTGCTCATCAATGCTGCTTGTTGGCCACAAATTGTACTTGTACACAAAAATAAAACTTCTCCTGTGGCAAACCACAGTAAGTTTCACGCTTTACTGACAAGATGAGTAACATCTATAGTCAAGACCGCATATAGAAGGGCTCAGTGGGCCTTAGAATGTGAGTTATTTTGTCTTTAGCCTAAAAGGCAGGGTGAGACAGTTGTCTGCTACACCTTTTTTATTTTTTCTAAATATTTGATGAGATTGCTGTGTTAACAAAGCATTTAACGCTCTACACAATAACATGTCTTGTTCCCAGATGCCAGACATTTATGCTGCCTGCGCAAATGTAGCTCAATATGATTTGATTGACTTTGAAGTCCATCCAGAAATGTCAAACCAAGGAGGAAGTATTAACTATCTGGTCCGCTTTAAGTTAACAATTAAATCATTGTTTTTGTATAGCAAACTACATGTAGTCTACTGTAGCTAATTAGCTAGATAACATGACTGTCAAACAGATTACCATACAACCTGCACAGGATAACTGAAAAAGAAAACGGTCATCTCACAACAGATGGCAAAAGATCCACAATGAAGGTAGAATAAAGTGTGTAATCAGTATAAATTGACACTATATTCAAGGGTGTAACCATATGTTTGAATACACCTATATTAAGCTTATTTTTCTTATTATGGGGGGACAAATTTTGTAGATGTTTTATAATATATATAAAAGATCGAAAGAAGATTGATTTCCTAGTCTTTATTTTGCCATTTAAAAAGGAATTGCAATGAAGACATGATGAGTTGTGCTTCCACAGTGTTTTCCAGTAGGAACGTGGCGGTTGTTCTTTTTTTTTTTAAAGCACTGCATACTTTGTAGTCATTATCCCATATACTTAGCTTTTTTGTGTGTGTCAGGGGGAGTAATGGGAGGGAGTAAGGCAGTGAATGTATATGAAAAGGTGAACTGTATACGGCAGGGGATTTTGTCATCCTGTCTGAACTGTTTTACAGTGCCATAATAACAATATTTGTATAGTGCTCCTAGATTCTTTGGTCTGTGCCTCCAGTTATTCAACCTTATGTACAGTGTCTTTTTTGGATGGAGAATTCTAGAAGCTACCTATTAAGCAGAAAGCAGTGGTAGTCAATTGAAACTCTGCTACAGAACTATTTAGCCACCATTGGGGGCTCTACGAAGGAGACAGGATCTAATTCTGTGCTTCTAATATAGTAAGTGCTATCTTTGGGTAAGAAAGCTACTTAAAAAATACAATGTGGAATGTTTAGTGAAAATAATGTATTTGAAATGCACTTCAGGTTCTCATTTATTGCTTTCAATGACTGTAGCAGTAACCTCAGTCCACACCGCATTTTTCCTTGATCCATTGATGCCTGATTTTAAGCTTCCAAATAAAACTCTATTTCTATCTCAGAGAAAATCCTTTTCTTTGCCGGATGTTGCTTATCCATTTCGTTAATTCTAATCACGATTGATTTTAACCGTCTGATTTATCAACACCCATTTATTTATACGCTGGGATTGGAGTGATGCGAACGTTTTGTAAATGACACGTGATGCCTTGTAGGATTTCTGCACTCAGATCTACGCTGGTTTCTATGCTTGATAAATGAGGGCCACTGACTTTCAATTCCATATATGCAATTTTCTGACAGGAACACCACAACTATATTGACACTGATTGCCTCCCAATGAAAATGTTTATTTTGTCCTGAGTTCAGAAAAGTCTGAACATATGAAAATGAATAACAGCTGCTGGCTCTGCTGGGATGTCATACAACAATTCAGTTCCAGGCAATGTTGAGGTGGAAGACCTCATTCTAGTGACCTCATGGTGATGAATTTAACGAGCCTGCTCTGTGAAGGATGTTAATGTTTGTGTGGGAAAAATTAAACTACTAAAATAATATAATATCTCTTTATGTCCTTCCCTTTTCATGATTGCGGTTTTGTGAATCTTGACCCCAGGCGGTCCGAGTCACCAAGCCCAACATCCCAGAGAGCATTCGTAGGAACTATGAGATCATGTAAGTAGATCTGTTGGCTGTAGAACATATTCCGTCCTTCCTCGGTTTTCTCAGTATTAAGTGGTTCTGTTCCAATGAATCCTTAAGTTAAAACGTCAGACATTGCTGCTGCCTGTCCTCTTAATGCTATTTCAAAACCAAGTACGAATTTAACTGCTTGTTTATTTATCTCTCACTGTCCGTTCTCCACTTTCAATTATGTGTTTCCTTGTTGTACATGTAGGGAGGCTGAGAAGACAAAGCTGCTGATTACCGCCCAGACTCAGAAGGTGGTAGAAAAGGAGGCGGAGACCGAGCGTAAGAGGGCTGTGATTGGTAAGTCATGAGACACACAGGTGTTGCTCTTCTAAAAAGAATGAATTGCATTGTTTAAGGGATTGTGTTGGTTGGTTACCTTCTAGAAGTCAGAGTCTTAAGAAAATCAGCATTTTAAAGATTTTATCTGCATTATATTTTAATATATGACATAGATGTACTCTGTGCTCTAAAATGCAGGAAATAGGCCTATAATGATGTCTGAACATTTTTATTTACAAATAATAACTTAGATTAATAAAATCTCAAGAATATTGTAGTGATTGTTCTCGATCGACAGTGTAGACAGAAAATGAGCATTACATTATAAAAAAATGTAAGCGCTGGACACACATCTGTCGTTATGTTATTCATTGAGTAATTAGGATTTATTTTGGTCCAATTCTGTCATACTTGTATCCATAATATGTTGGTTTATCATAGTTGATACTCGTAATCGACCTGGATATCAGAAAGCTCTTTTTTTTTGTGGGTAAATCCTCTATAAAGGCTATGTATTATGTGTGTGTTGAACCATTCAAGCAGACTTGATGTTCCATTACTTACTGACATTATTGTTTGTACTTTAGAACTATTCTGAACTCTCAATAGACAGATTCAGAACTTATATTTCGAACTCATCATAATAACCGAAAATGTTGCAATATGCATTACAGCTGGATGATTTGGTTCTCTCAACAAACACTCTGTTTCACTTTTATGTGGGAAAAATGTTTTTTAACATATGTTGGCCACATGTACTACAATTACATTTTTGCCTTTGCACAGAATGAGTTGGATTGGCACAAGAGCGGTTCACTCACAATAAATTGAGGAATCTCCAAGATTTATAGTTTCAAATGTAAAAGATTTATATCATAAAATATTCCTTGTGTATTGAACAATGAATTTGATTGAAACAACAAAAGAGACATGTGCATTCCGGATAACATGAACACTATATGCTCTAAAAAACTAATTAACACAGTCTACGCTTCAAGTGTTTACAGCAACCACTGTAATAACATATCTGGGGCTGTGGAGTCTGGTGGCCTGCAGTTTTTGCTTGAGGCGATCTGTCTTAAAAGTCCACTTGTCTTTAATCAGTTTGAAAGCTGTGCACTTTTATCCAAATTGTACTCAAACAAATAACACTGTCATGGTTGATACAGCAAATTGGGATTTTTCTGGTGTCCATATAGAGTTAATCAGTGAAAATACCCGTTCAACTGAAGCGAACGTTCCATTGTAGACATTGGTGATTGCAGCTAACCTTAGCTATAAATAACTATTGATGCTGTATTGCATCAGTTTTCATAACACATGTTACGTTTCGCACGCACAGGTGGAGCTGTACCTTGTTATACCGAAGCACACTTTAGCAGAGTGAATTAAATTTCAGTGGCAGTTTTTAAAAGAAAACAAAACAAAAGATGGCTGCCAGGTGGCTCCAGGTTCCACATTCAGCCAAAGCATTTCCCTTTAGAATATATTAATTTTAGTGCTTTAGTCATTAAACTATTGTCCTACAATTTTATATGTCTCATCTAAACTGCCTACTGTATATTTGAAATATATTTTCATATACTAAATCAACCGGATGGACAGGTTGAGTTCGAATCCAGCGCGTGACCAAGGAATATTTATGGTGTTATACACTCACCTAAAGGATTATTAGGAACACCCGTTCAATTTCTCCTTAATGCAATGATTTACTCAACCAATCACATGGCAGTTGCTTCAATGCATTTAGGGGTGATTTAAGCAATTTTGAGCGTGGCATGGTTGTTGGTGCCAGACGGGCCAGTCTGAGTATTTCACAATCTGCTCAGTTACTGGGATTTTCACCCACAACCATTTCTAGGGTTTACAAAGAATGGTGTGAAAAGGGAAAAACATCCAGTATGCGGCATTCCTATGGGCGAAAATGCCTTTTTGATGCTAGAGGTCAGAGGAGAATGGGCCGACTGCTTCAAGCTGATAGAATGGTAACTTTGACTGAAATAACCACTCGTTACAACCGAGGTATGCAGCAAAGCATTTGTGAAGCCACAACACGCACAACCTTGAGGCGGATGGGCTACAACAGCAGAAGACCGCACTGGGTACCACTCATCTCCACTACAAATAGGAAAAAGAGGCTACAATTTGCATGAGCACACCAAAATTGGACAGTTGAAAACTGTAAAAATGTTGCCTGGTCTGATGAGTCTCGATTTCTGTTGAGACATTCAGATGGTAGAGTCAGAATTTGGCGTAAACAGAATGAGAACATGGATCCATCATGCCTTGTTACCAATGTGCAGGCTGGTGGTGGTGTCGTAATGGTTTGGGGGATGTTTTTTATGGCACACTTTAGGCCCCTTAGTGCCAATTGGCCATCGTTTAAATGCCACGGCCTACCTGAGCATTGTTTCTAACCATGTCCATCCCTTTATGGCCACCATGTACCCATCCTCTGACGGCTACTTCTAGCAGGATAATGCAACATTTCACAAAGCTCGAATCATTTCAAAGTGGTTTCTTGAACATGACAATGAGTTCACTGTACTAAAATGGCCCCCACAGTCACCAGATCTCAACCCAATAGAGCATCTTTAAGATGTGCTGGATGTGCATCCCACAAATCTCCATCAACTGCAAGATGCTGTCCTATCAATATGGGCCAACATTTCTAAAGAATGCTTTCAGCACCTTGTTGAATCAATGCCACATAGATTTAGGGCAGTTCTGAAGCAAAAGGGGGTCAAACACAGTATTAGTATGGTGTTCCTTATAATTCTTTAGGCGAGTGTAGTACACTGCACAGACATATTAAGGGAACACTAAGATAACACATCCTAGATCTGAGTGAATGAACTAATCGTATGAAATACATTCGTCTCTACATCTAACAAAATCACACAAAAACGATCAACGGAAATCAAATTTATCAACACATGAAGGTCTGGATATGGAGTCACACTCAAAATCAAAGTGGAAACCACATTACAGGCTGATGTAATGTCCTCAAAACAAGAAAAAATGAGGCTCATTTTTGACCCGTATGACCTCCCTACAACGCCTGGGCATGCTCCTGATGAGTTGGCTGAGGGATGTCCTCTCAGACCTGGACTAAAGCATCCGCCAGCTCCTGGACAGTCTGTGGTGCAACGTGGCATTGGTGGATGGAGCGAGACATGATGTCCCAGATGTGCTCAATCGGATTCAGGTCTGGAGAACGGGCGCGCCAGTCCATAGAATCAATGCCTTCCTCTTGCAGGAACTGCTGACACACTCCAGCCACATGAGGTCTAGCATTGTCTTGCATTAGGTGGAACCCAGGGCCAACCGCACCAGCATATGGTCTCACAAGGGGTCTGAGGATCTCATCTCAGTACCTAATGGCAGTCAGGCTACCTCTGGCAAGCACATGGAGGGCTGTGCGCCCCCCCAAAGAAATGCCACCCCACACCATTACTGACCCACCACCAAATCGGTCATGCTGGAGGATGTTGCAGGCAGCAGAACGTTCTCCATGGCGTCTCCAGACTCTGTCACGTCTGTCACATGTGCTCAGTGTGAACCTGCTTTCATCTGTGAAGAGCACTTGGTGCCAGTGGCGAATTTGCCAATCTTGGTGTTCTCTGGCAAATGCCAAATGTCATGCACAGTGTTGGGCTGTAAGCACAACCCCCACCTATGGATGTCGGGCCCTCATACCACCCTCATGGAGTCTGTTTCTGACCGTTTGACTGGACACATGCACATTTGTGGTCTGCTGAAGGTCATATTGCAGGGTTTTGGCAGTACTCCTCCTGCTCCTCCTTGCACAAAGGCGAAGGTAGCGGTCCTGCTGCTCGGTTGTTGTCCTCCTACGGCTTCCTCCACGTCTCCTGATGTATTGGCCTGACATGCTCTGGACACTACGCTTGCACAGCAAACCTGTTTGCCACAGCTCGCATTGATGTGCCATTCTGGATGAGTGATGGCACACTGCACTACCTGACTATGCTCATGCTACCACTACAGTGAAAGCACCGCCAGCATTCAAAAGTGACCAAAACATCAGCCAGGAAGCATAGGAACTGAGAAGTGGTCTGTGGTCACCACCTGCAGAACCACTCCTTTATTGGGGGTGTCTTGTGAATTGCCTATAATTTCCTCCTGTTGTTTGTTCCATTTGCACAACAGCATGTGAAATTGATTGTCAGTGTTGCTTCCTGAGTAGACAGTGTGATTTCACAGAAGTGTGTTTGACTTGGAGTTACATTGTGTTATTTAAGTGTTCCCTTTATTTTTTTGAGCAGTGTGTGTATATATATCTATATCTATATCTATATCTATATCTATATATATATCTATATATATATATATATATATATATATATATATATATATATATATCTATATCTTACTGCGAGCCGCCATTTAGTGTATATATATATATATATATATATCAATGAGTAACACTGGTCTAGAATGTGTTTTTATTGAATTGATAACTGCTTAGGTATGATTACAATTACAATATAAAATTTGATTGCAACCTCTAAACAAACTGAGAAAAAATAGGACATGCCTTCGCATGGACTAGAACTCGCAACTCACTACACTGAGAATGAACAATATTCACAACCGACCTTAACCCATTAACTCTTGCCAAAATGCAACCTAAGAACTTTTTTTAATGTACCCAAGTCAAACTTTTATTTAAAAGCATAATTAATACGAAAACGGTACTTAAAGATTTATTTTTGGTTTCGGTCAAATCGCCTGTTGAATGGGAATGATAGGGGCACTAATATGACGGCATCAAAATTAAAACAAAATGATCAGGTAAATGGTTCATATATTACTGGTGACAATAGCCGCTTTCCGACCAAGAAGTTACAGGAATGTAGTTATAAGAACCATCCACTTCTAAACAGTTCTACTAACTACTCTCCCCCAAAACCGGTTTTGCTATTTGTATTAGCACTGGTCAAGTGGCCATAGGAACTGGTAGGAAGGATAAAGGAGTGACGCAAGCACCGCAACAGGCTTTTATAGCGTCGTCACTAGATTTTAGTGTAGCGCCACATACAACATTTCACAGTTTAATTTTTGTAACACTGGGTGTATAATTGGAGAAGTGTGTAAATCATCTTATGTATGCGGATGATCTGATTGTTTTCAGCAATTTTTGTGTAATTTTTGTGTAATTCTAAGCTTTTTGTACATGTCAGACACGTATATGCAATCTGAATTTGTAAGCAGTGATTCTATTCAAATTTTTTTTTTTGGCCAAAACGACCCGCCCCCGGCAACATGCTGATCCCTAAGATGTTAAACTATAAAGAATATGTCAGACTGTGTGTTTTTTCACTGTATAGCATTTTAAACAGTCTAGCGCCACTATTTGTCTTTATCAGTCAATATTATGTTAACTAAATGAACCGTACATTGCCGCGGTAAGATCGCCAACAAATGAAACAAGCAACATCTGTATCTGACATTGTCACAGGAAGCCAAATTAAGTTAAAAAAGTTAATAAAACACTGACATTTAGAAATTTGCTCATTTTGACTATGGTTGTAACGGTATATGCCTTAACCTCGGTATGATACGTATTGTGGTTTGACGATCACGGTACCGAACGTATTGTGGTACAATACGAAAAAAATCATATCCGCAGCGATAAAAGACCTATGTACATTTCTTATGCCTGGTCAGATTCTGGTAATAAGACTGCTTCAATATAGTGAGAATACAGTTGTTTTTGTTTCCACAACTGCCACTCCAACTAACCAACTATATGGACAAAGTAATGTTTGCCTGCCTGCAAGCAAACCTAACATACAGTTTGCACATGCATTGCCCCATAGCTACATATGTTTCATTTCCATATTTTGTGCCCTGGAAAAAAGAGATACATATTAATGTAGCCAGGCCAAGTACATTTTTTTAAGGAAGGGCATATTTAATATAATGCATGTTTCATAGTCCTTATTTCCTTTAAATATTTTTTTTCAATTGAGATGTAGATTTGGGAGTCTTTAAAATTACCCTGATTCGGGGTGTTAAGTCCAGTTAGAGGTTTTTTTAGTTGTCAGAGAATCTGAGCTGGCTAGAGCTATAAACATGTCTTATTTATTTTTGTTTTAATTGAACCAGGACTTAAAAGATGTTGACTGAGTTATTTCAATTTTGCAACACATACGAGCAAAACAATTGTTTCCCGACACAGAGGAAATGTTTCACGAAATGTGCGGGTCATGTAATCTTAATCCCTTTCTGTACATGTCTGAGATAAATAATAATACCAGGCAAGACTGACGTTTACAAATATTAATCTGGTTTAGTTTGTAGACAAATTATCCCATGATGATTCATCACCACCACTCGCCATTGTAGCTCTAGCTGTCCTTGTGTTACGCTCACACAGTTGGTGAAGTGCCAACAATGATTACAATGTTGATTACGATGTGTGCAAAGGCACATACATGAACAAAAAAAGAACATGAACAAATTTCTGACCCCGAACAGGAGTTGGAGGCCAGCGATAGTTGGAGCACAAAAAAGGCAGAGTTCGGTTGCTTTGATCAGTCTTTAATCCATTAGTAAATAAATTACCAGGTGACTGACGTTTCGAAGCCTACCTGGCGTCTTCCTCAGAGAATCAAGTTTTCTGAAGAACTATAAAAATGCATTTGCCAGCCATTTATTTATAATTTAATGTTCTATGTATTATGGTTCAAATAGCACCCCATATTGTACGGTATGGCTATGTACCTGTGTACCGTTACAGCCCTACTTTTGGCTAATTGTTCAAAAGAATGCTGCCAGTTCTCTCTCAGAATTAAAGGGTAATTAACATCTCTTCCTCATGTTTCTCTGCAGAGGCAGAGAAAGTTGCTCAGGTGGCTGAAATCAAGTTTAGCCAGAAAGTCATGGAGAAGGAAACAGAGAAAAGGATCTCTGAAATTGAAGGTGTGTATGTCTGGCAAAACCATAAGAGGCTGGAGGAGGTGTGGTGTATGGCCAGTATACCACAGTTAAGCGCTGTTGTGGAGTGACAGGACACAGTACTTAGGCATGGTGTATTGGCAATATACCACAAACCCTGAGATGCCTTTTTGCTTTTTATAAGCTGTTTACCAGTGTAATTGTAAATGTACACTGAAGAACCCGGTTTATAATAAACCAGGTAGTTTAAATCCTGAATACATTTTGTCTTATAGCCATGTTATATGAGACCGTAAACCATGGGAATTCAATCACATTTATTTTTATTGCTCTACACCGCGTTCCAAATTATTATGCAAATTGGAATTAAGTGTCATAAACATTAAATATATAATTTTTCAGTCATAAAAACATTTCATATATGGTATTGTGTCTCCGGGCTCTTTGGATCATTGAAATCAATCTCAGACACCTGTGATAATTAGTTTGCCAGGTGAGCCCAATTAAAGGAAAACTATTTAATAACGATGTTCCACATTATTAAGCAGGCCACAGGTTTCAAGCAATATGGGAAGGATAAAGGATCTCACTGCTGTGGAAAAGCGTCAAATAGTGCAATGCCTTGGACAAGGTATGAAAACATTAGATATTTCATGAAAACGTAAGCGTGGTCATCGTACTGTGAAGAGATTTGTGGCTGATTCAGAGCACAGACGGGGTCGTGCAGATAAAGGCATAATGACGAAGGTTACTGCTAGACAAATTCATCGGACTAAGAGCATCTGCTAAAATGCCATTACAAAGCAGCAAACGTTGCAATTTTTGCATTGGCCCCAGAAATACATGAAGACTAATTTTCAAACAGTCTTGTTTACTGATGAGTGCTGTGCAGCCCTGGATGGTCCTGATGGATGGAGTAGTGGATGGTTGGTGGATGGCTACCATGTCCCAATAAGGCTGCGACGTCAGCAAGAAGGTGGCTGAGTCATGTTTTGGGGCGGAATCATAGGTAGAGAGCTGGTAGGCCCCTTTAGGGTCCCTGAAGGTGTGGAAATTACCTCTGCAAAGTATATAGAGTTTTTGACTCTGGGATAAAAGAAAAACCGTGCTTTCAGTAGCAAAATGATCATGCTGCAAAGAATACCTCTGTCATTGGCTGCTATGGGCATAAAATGAGAGAATCACAGGGTGTGGCACCCATCCTCCCCTGACCTCAACCCTATTGAGAACCTTTGGAGCATCCTCAAGCAAATGATCTATGAGGGTGGGAGGCAGTTTGCATCAAAACAGCAGCTCTGGGAGGCATTTTTGACATCCTGCAAAGAAATTCAAGCAGAAACTCACAAGTTTAATGGATGCAGGAATTGTGAAGGTGATGTCAAAGAAGGGGTCCTATGGTAAATATGACTTCCAAATGCTGCAAATTTAACAAATGACAATTTTCAGTTCTTTACAATCTATAAAATGTTTGAAACGCTGTTGTGCATAATAATTTGGAACAGAGAATTTAAAGTTTTTTATTTTTGAAAGAAATACTGTTTTTATTGGGTGGTTTCACTATTCTGCATCTTTCCAAGGAGTTACTGAGCTGCTGACAAGGCAGGGTCAGTGAAGTTGGACAAGATTAATTGGGAACGGAGGGCTCAAAATTTAAGTGGAACATAGTTTCCATTGACATAATGGTGGCGTTACCAGAAGGCAAAAATACTCCTCTACAGTAGCTTTTGGTCATGTTTTTAATCTCCACTAATATTGTTGCCCCCTCTGACCCCCTCCTCCGTGTTTTCTGAAGACCTTGCGTTTGTGGCCAAGATGAGGGCCAGAGCCGATGCAGAATTCTACACAGCACAGAGAGCGGCTGAGGCCAATAAGGTGAGGGCAGCACACTGGGACAATGGGTTATTATCATTTTGTGTTCAGTTTGTTCCTTTTCAAACTATGGTAGTTTTAGTTATTTTCTCTGTCATATCTCTATTTTAGTTTTGTAAATTTTGGCTTCAGTTTTATTAGTTTAATATTTTAGTTCTAAATAGAAAACCTGTGTGTTAAGATCACATTTTTTGATAATTATTTTGGAAAGGCTACAGCACATTTCCCTGAGGCCTTTAATCATGTGACCATATTCACTAATTAAATTAAAACAGTTAAATATTAACCTAAAATGAAAGATAAATAATGAACTATAACGAAATACAATCATTATTATAGGCTACCATGTACAATACAATCTCTTAACTTGCAGCATGAACGGTTCAAAGTCAAGTTAGACTAACAAGAAAAACTGTCAAACAAGTTAAGTATTTTTGCCATGAAACACTGTTAATTAAACTGAAAAAGATCAAGTCATTTCAACACATTTTGTAGGACAGAAAATCGTTTGCTTCAATCAATTAAAATGGTTACAAAGGCTTGAGGCTACTTTAAGACCAGCTGCAACAACATGTATAAAGTGTGTGCACTTGCAAGCATACTTGCTGCAGAGAAGGCGTATGAATGGCGCGGCAGAGAAGACGTGACTTGCCTTCATATTTAAAGAAATTGGCAGCATGTTCTGCATTTTACATTGTCAGTGACTTCACCAGTGGTTTCAGAGACTAAGTTAATGGCTTTCCAAACATCACACTTCCATTTTCCTTCCTGCGTAGTCAATAAACAGTAATACATTGACCTTTTGTAAGCGCCATCTCAAGCTTACTTCCTCTGCATCCATTTTGCTGACTACCACACCTGTTCTTGAAGTTCTGTCTTAAAAGTGTCACGTTACAATAATAATGGAATTTTGTAAGGTAGCGTAGCCTAATATTTCTAAGTGAACATGTAGAGTGCTTCAGTATGAAATATTTTTTGTTTTACTTACTATATATATATTTATTTGAGGAATTAAGGAAGGTATGTATGTATATGTATGTATATGTGTGTGTATATATATATATATATATATATATATATATATATATATATATATATATATATATATATATATATATATATATATATATATATTTTTTAAAT
>JACXGM010009599.1:0-13811 GCA_016801145.1 Umbra pygmaea | reverse complement strand
GACAAATGACAAATAATGTAATAGCCCACCTAATAATAGTTAATGTAAATACACACGTGCAATCCCTGCAGCCCCAGGTCGTCTGTCTGAGCCCCGAGTGTTTTAAGAGTCAACGTCACAAATGCAATTCTTCAGGATGCAGCCTATTTGTTTGAAATACAGTATTTTATTTAGCCTCAATGAGACTGAATGCTATATTGTATCATTTCAAATGATCCTCAACTCTTAATATCAAGTGAACACAGTGGTTTCATCAAGGCTTTAGTTATGCAATCACAGCCTCACTCTAATAATAATTTCCCAGGTAGGGAGTATTACAAATAAGAAATCCATTCATTGATTAACCTACTGAAGATGTTGTCTCACATACTCAATAAAAACTAATAATTATAGTTCATCTGGTTGGTTGCCAATTATTTGATATTTAACATTATTAGGTTTATTATTTTCACCAGTGAGACTGGGCTTAAGAAAACATCACTTAAATGTATAGGCCAGTTTGAATGTTTAAATACATGTGGAACCATAAAGTCTTGGAAGGTAGTGGGGCGGAGCTCTTGTTGCTCCATAGGCGAGCATCATTGCTTTGTTAGGGGATAAGAGCTTCAACTGGGATCCAGTGGAGTGTGTGTAGAAGTGGGGGTACTTGGGAAGGTTGAACACCAAGCAGACTGCTGCATTCTGAGTGACCGATAGCTGTTCTCCTTAACCCACTTGTGTTGTCATTACGGTCCACATAATTAGGGCAGTGAAAGAGCTCTCGACTTTTTACAGGGTTTTACAGTTGAACCAGATGTCATGTCCAGTCAGACAAGTTGTGCTTTCATACCCAGACGAAGACAGGGTTGGCGGGGAATGATTACCTAACACTATGGAATGTTGTAAACGATGCTAGTCACTAACTGCATTCTGTAAGTCTGGACTTGTTGCTGCCTGGCCACTGTGGTCATGTGTTGCACACTCCACTGCACCTTGATGCAAAGAGTGTAACTACTAAATATACATAGTATATGTATTTAATAACAGACACATGTAGTCACTATAGATCATCTGTATTGCACCTTGATTGTCAAGTATTTTTCTGTAGTTGTTCTTAATATGATATTGGTTTTGTATGTTTAATCCTGTGATTTTATGGTGTAATAATCTTTGTTTTGTCATGTCTGTAAAGGTACTGCGATGTCACATATATGTAGCGATCTAAGCCAGTGCTTTTGTCATTATTTGTTGTTGCCTACAAGCCAGGCAGTTAAAGCCAACGGAATGTGGTCATATGGAAATTGTGACTGGCTGCAAATTGAGAACTTACATAGCTTTTTCAGGCTGCCACCTAACAGAATCTCTTTCTCTCTCCTCTTTCTCTTCCTTTGCTCTCTCTCTGTACTTTCTTCCCCTCACTGTTTTTCTTTCTCATCTCCCTCTTGACCTCTCATTCTCCCGCCTCCATCTCTCCATTCTCTGGCTCTCTTTCTCCTCTTTGTTTCTGATCCATTGTTAGTTGAAGCTCACTCCACAATATCTGCAGCTGATAAAGTATCAGGCCATAGCAGCAAACAGTAAGATTTACTTTGGGAACGAGATCCCTCAGATGTTCGTCGACTCAGGCCCATCCTCCAGTAAGGCCTCGGCTGCCATGGATGTCCTAGCTGAGCAGATCTTGGATCTGGACTGATGGAAGCCAGGAGATTGAGACTTCCCAGGATTGGAGCGCTGCAGCTGGACCCAGGCCGTCCACGAGGCTGGGCGCCAGATTAGCCTCAACTCGGTGTCCCAACTGGCACTCTATTTTCTAAATACTGCACTGATTCTTTAAACTATTGTAGTGCAGTACTATATCCATAAGTTGTCAAAAGCAGTACACTACGTGTGAAATAGGGTGCCATTTAGGATTCAGCCCTGCATGGAGGCTTTACCAGCCCGGGAACAGATTCTCCTAGGAGGACCAAACAAAGAGATAAGGATTGTACCAGTGTTGACTGGTTGGTAGGCCTCATTTTTACTCTGTTTAGTTTTTGTCATGTATTGTTTATGTATGTTTCAACTTGCACCAGGGACATTTAAAACTTTGGAGAATATTATCTTATGCAAGTATGTGATTTTTCATTGTGACTTAATTTGGTAGACCTTCAATGTTTTTTGTTTTTTCTAAAAATGATCATCTTTTATGTTGTATAGCTCGCAATTAATGTTGGGAGATGTCTGTGCAAACACTTTTTGATTAAATGTTCATTGTTTTGTATCTAAATTGTTAGGATTACCCGTGATTTCCTTGGCAGACTCATTTGCCATAACAATCTGTTCATAATTAAGCTGGGCAAATTTCCAGTATTGTTTTTTTAGATGGACACAACAGGCAGTGTCAGATATTGTGAAACTATGTGGGAACATTTTTTTAATTAAATGGGATGTAGAATGGCATTCATCACCCACTAACACACAGGTGTCAGACCGGTTCCAAGGAGGTCCTTGTGAATGCTGGTATTTGGTCTTTCCCTCATTAGTGCCAATAACCAATTAGTGACCTAATCAGTTGGTCTGGTACAAGGTAAGCGAAAACATGCATACACTAGGCCCTCCATGGAACCAGTTTGACACCAGTGCATTAACAAATACTGCACTCCACACAAAAGCACTTGTGCAAAATGGTGTATGTCCTCTCTGTTTTATGCTTTGTTTCAAAAGCTTTATTTAGAGCACATGAACAAAAACATATTTACAGATGGGATTATTTTATTTCCCTTTTAACTTAAAGGAGATTTTTGGGCGATTTTAAAACGTAGCTCTGTTGTTTGCATATCAGAAGTGCTGTCCGTAGCATTAATAACTCAAACAATCTGTATTGCCAAAACCGTGTTTACATTTTGCTGCCAATAGACAACCATTACGCATTTACGGGGCAAGTTAAAAAGCGTGCTTTGAGCCACTAAACATGTTCAAAATGTCATTACTAGTCCATATCCATTTGCACTGATTCCTTATAATAAACACAGTGAGATTGAACAAATACGTTTGTGTACATACCTCAGTTTATTTCCCGTTCTCCAGTGAAGTCCACACTAGTCAATTGTCGAAGTCAAACAATTCAATATTCCAAAATGTATTTTTTCCCCAAAAAAAACTATTTGCGGTGCTTATGTCCAAATAATCTAGCAAGTCGGCCAGGTAATCTGACACCACGTCCTCAACAGTGTTGCTTAGTTACCTCTGCTCATGCGTGATAACTCTTGAACTCTTGGGAGCTGTAATGCAAGTGTCAGTTTACACCCGATCAAAGTAGTTTATGGATATAACCACGGCAAATTGTTTTTTTTGTGGAAAAAATACATTTTGAAATATTGAATTGAATGACTTCGACAATCGACTAGTGTGGACTTCACTGGAAAATGGGAAATAAACTAAGGTATGTACACAAACTTATTTGTTCAAACTCGCTGTGTTTATAATAAGGAATCAGTGCAAATGGATATGGACTAGCAATGACATTTTGAACATGTTTAGTGGCTCAAAGCACGCTTTTTAACTTGCCCCGTAAATGCGTAATGGTTGTCTATTGGCAGCAAAATGTAAACACGGTTTTGGCAATACAGATTGTTTGAGTTATTAATGCTACGGACAGCACTGATATGCAAACAACAGAGCTACGTTTTGAAATCGCCCGGAATTCTCCTTTAACAACGATTACTGTTATTAATCATTATTTAACCTGAACAGAACCTATTCCGATTTGCAGTAATATTTTAGCGAATAGTTACAGGGAGAGAAGTGATGCATGAGCCAATTGAAAGCTGGGGAGGGAATGGAAGGGATTAATACACAAAGCATAAAATACAGATAATACCAGTACATTTATTCAAAGGGGAATCCATGTGGAAAGGTGAATACTCACTAACACAAAAACACTCAAAAACAAAAAAAGGATTTTTGACAAGGAGGCAGACTGTGGGCTGAAGCTTTCTCCGTCCTGTTTTGTTTCCAGGGAACAGCAGACCAAGAGATTCATGACTGTGGTTCACTGCTTCTCTTGGAGCTTTTACATTTGTGTATTAAACTGTTCTGCATGCAAATCATCTAGAACAATATAAGCCCTGGATGGGAACCAAAGGATACTAGATGAAGGACCATCTGAATGTTGTTATTACTTCTACTTCAACCACTCATAGTTCCTCATAACAAAAGGTTCTTTCTCTTTATTTTCTGGTGAATCAAATTGCGTGTGGTTCAGACTGGTCACATCCATAGAAATCTAGTCTCCAATCATGACTCATTATTTTTGCAGAGCAAACCAAACATGAATCTGTTCAAGATCTTTATCTGAATCTTATTGGATGAATGTTGTCATTGGGCAGTAATGACACTACACTAGAGTGTCTGACTACATTGTAAACCTTGTCTGACCCACTGATGCCCTCAGTCTGGCGTTCATTTGGTATTTGTATGTTTTTTTATCAGTGCTTTGACTGTTATTTCTTGGACTAAACGGATTTGAGAAGCACCTGATTCTTGTGTGGGAATGCTGAATTGTCTCAATGTAAAACCGGTTGGTTCTGGCTGAGATTATCTATTAGCCGTGTAAGTCTTGACTGCCTGTATGATCTGTTAGACAGCTCAGGTTGATATGACTGATTATGACTTGAACACGTTCACTGATGTTATATTGTGAATTATAGCGGACTAAAATTTTGTCATTTATGCAATTAAATAAAATTATCTTTGAAGATTTTCTCTTTCACTGCTTTAACTTCTCTCAGAATATGAAGACCAACATGTTGAATCTTGATTTTTGCTAAAAGGTAGGGGAAGGTGTATACATACCAGAGCCTTTATTTTACAAAGCTTTACTGACGTTCATCCTTTTGCAATAAACAGTGGCCAGTACATTCATGCCAGCTAATCTAGCTGTAAACCATCACTATGCACAATACCCTCTTGAACTGCTGATCTCAAATGCAACTTTCACTGGCCATTCATTAAAGGAGAATTCTGGGCGATTTCAAAACGTAGCTGTGTTGTTAGGAAATTTGGAGTGCTGTCAGTAGCAAGACAAACTCAATCTGTGTTGCCTACACCGTGTAGGCTCTTTAATTTGCAATTGTTTTTTTAAAATTATGTTGATCTTTTGTTATACTGTGATTGTATGGTGTTTTGTGTTGTTTTGTCATTGTCTATGCAGACTTGCTGATGCCTGTCTTGGCCAGGACACTCTTGAAAAAGAGATTCTCAATGAGTTTTTCTCCTGGCTAAATAAAGGTTAAATTAAAAAAATTAAATCCTCCTGCTCCAGTTTACACCTGTTAAACTGAAACGCGGCACGTTTTAAAATGTGCTTTTAGTCTCTTAACATGTTCGAAGTATCATTACAAGTGCAAAGCCATGGGCAGTGATTCCTTCAGAGTGAGGACACAGCAAATCTGACCATAGTAGATGTGAAAGAAATGCAAATAAGTTGTGATAAATCAGCCAGTGCACATACCTCTGTTTTCCGGTGAAGTCCACACTAGTCGATTGTCGATCTCGTACAATCCAATATTTCAAAAGTTATTTTTCCTACCAAAAAAAACACCCCTTTGTATGCTTGAAGGAGCATTTAAATCAGATTAACAGAAATGTGCTTTCTCTGTCATGGTTTTAAAAAGTCTAAGACTTAGTCTAATCCAGAATTGAATAGGCTAATTTCCTGGAGGAAGACTAGAGCACCTTCAGGACGGTTTGTCTCCAGGTGTTCATAACTTTAAGGTTCTTGGCATGTGGCACCTTTCATGGAGAAACTGGGGATTTATGTGGTGTCAGTGAACCAACAGTATGTAAAGTCATTAACAGAGTGTGCAGGGTCATTAGTGAATTAAAAGCACAATACATAAACTTCCCTGATGCAGCTAACTACAAGGTACTATTCTATGAATATGGAAATTTCCCAGGAGTCATAGGTTGTATAGATGGAACCCATATTCCCATTAAGTGTCCCTCTACTCCAGATGCTGATGAATACAGGAACCAAAATAACTGGTTTTCCATAAATATCCGAGGTGTATGCACTCCCCAGTTTTCAAACATGGTTGCATGGTGGAAATGTGCAACTCATGATTCCCAAATTTCTGTAACTCATCTCTGTATACTCAATTTGAAAGAAGAGATCATAATATAATTTTGCTTGGTGAAAGTGGGTATGTTCAGAAGGATTTCTTGTTTACGCCATACTTGCACCCAACAACAGCTGAACAACTGAGTTACAACCAGGCTCATGCGCACAAGGGGTGTAGTCGGGCGCATGTTTAGTGTTTGGAAGTCGTTTTCAGTGTCTTAGGAAAAAACTCAGATTGCTACACTGTCATCATTGCAAAAGCTGTTCTTCACAACTACCTAAAAAAGCAGGGATGCCCAGATCCCCCTATAGAAGAGGATGACAATCCAGATGTGCCACTATTTACAACAAACCACAGAGAAGGACTTGCATACAGGGAGGCTTTTGCATTGTGCCACTTTAAATAGATCTTTTTACATTATTTAACTTTCAACCCTCTGTTCAGATCTGATACATGTAATAATAAAACCAAATATTTGTTAAAAGTGTACAACGTTTTGATCTGGTATGTTACTGAAACCACCATAACATCCATCTTTTCTTAATAAAACAATATTTATTTCACAGATTCATGTACTGATGTGACATTTGAGCCTGTTGCATCTCTCCATCGTTATGTCTAGTTCTACTTGTAGTATCTTCATCTTCATTTCATGCTCCTACTTAAGATACTTCAATTTATGTTCATGAAAATCATTAGCCAACTCATGAACAGTGAGTCTTTTCTTCTGGTTACCAGTACTGGCAGACATTGCCTCCCTTGCGTCTGAGGATGTGGAGGGTAAGCTGCTTTCCAATTCTTCAGTTCTGTTTTGACCTTTTCCTTGAAACATGAACAGTTCATATATGGTCAAATAAATACAGATTAAACGGGAAAATGTTTCACATTATATGACAGACGCAAATGGAAGTTTGAGAGGAGAGAAAAAAAAGCCACAATCAAATTCAAATGCTTAATATAGGTGCATGTGATCCATCATCTGAACTGTCCAGATGGTCATCATCTGGTATGTTCTCCATGGTCATCATCTGGTATGTTCTCCACGGTCATCATCTGGTATGTTCTCCACGGTCATCATCTGGTATGTTCTCCACGGTCATCATCTGGTATGTTCTCCACGGTCATCATCTGGTATGTTCTCCACGGTCATAATCTGGTCTGTTCTCCACGGTCATCATCTGGTATGTTCTCCACGGTCATCATCTGGTATGTTCTCCACGGTCATCATCTGGTATGTTCTCCAAGGTCATCATCTGGTATGTTCTCCAAGGTCATCATCTGGTATGTTCTCCAAAGGTTGTTGATTCTCCAATGTTCCTGTAAGCAACTCATCCAACACATCACAGTCTTTATTTGCAGGTCCTCCGCCGTCTTAAACCTCTCTCTTCAAGCTTCAGCAACTGTTTTTTTTAGGTTTATTTTGATATTTTTCCACAACACCTGTATTTAATAACTATTATAAATACAACAGTGATTTTAAAAAGCCATAATGACACTAATGATTCTTACCTTGAAGTTGTTGTATTGCTTTTTGTAGTGTGTTTATTTGCATTAAATTAATTACAAATGGATGTCCAGGCATTCCTTTTCTTTGATTCAACAGCTGATGTGTGCAGTTTATCTTTGATCACAGGATGTCTCGAAACTATTTGCCTTAAAAACCTTTCTCATGTTCAGAAAAGTTCTATACTCGCACTCTCTTTTCAACTTCCATTGCCATTTGCTTTTCTGTTGCATACAATTTTGACCTTGTCTTGGTTCATTCCATGTTTTATAGGCAACCTCAATCCAGCTAATCCTGATTTGCACAGTATTGAATTAATCAAGTGCATTTTAGTTTTGGACTCCATAGTTCAGGTGTTAATAATCAGTACTTGATCTGTGTTTCAGAAAGCCATTTTTTAAGACATGATTAACTATTCTAGTTTAAGGCCTACTCCTGTCTTAATTTAATCTTGGTCCGGGAAAACACCCCATAAACATCTGTGGGGGTTCTGTGTTAAGATCCAGGTGTTGTAAAATCCTAGAAACACCCCTGCCACCAACCCCTAACGTTCCCCCTCAGATCACTGTTGCAAATAACAATTAGTTCTTAATCAACTTGGCTGGTTAAATAATACGTAAAACGTTTTAATATCTCCTGTAAAAAAAAAGAATTATAACAAAGTTTTTATATTTCCTATTTAATTTGTGGGAATACTTCGGAACATACAGTCAACCCAAGAAGTGTTGTCACAATGCCACCAAGGAGCCTACGTGCACTCTGCAATTTAAGTTACAAAAACTGATCTGGGAGGCACTGCGTAGTGAAGAAATACACAAATAGTCCAGGCTCTTCACATAAATGACCTTTATTAGAAGGTGGCAGATCTTTATCCCCTCAACACTACAATAAGGGTTGTGTTTGGCACAAGCCTAATACTGCACATCATCCTGTAAACACTATCCCAAATGTAAAGTTTGATGGTGGTAGCATCAATGCAATGGGGTGGCTTCTCCATGTCAGGGCCTGAAAAGCTTGAACTTGACCTCCATTCAGGTTCTGAATCATGTGCCAGTTCAGAAGATAATGGGTTTCCCGTTTTCTTGTCAGAACAAAGCCAACTTCAATTCCCACCACAAATTCACAAAATAAAAGCAGGAGCATGCATGTGTTGATTTGCATTGCTGAGAAAATATATCATTTCAAATGGGGGCCCAGTGAAGTATTGTATAATGTAGTATGGGCTGTTTGATACAGTCAAGTACATACATTTCTTTCTGGTTACAGGAACAATCAACAAATCACATGTTCTCCTGTAAGAAACCCCCTATCCCTGTCAGGTGAACATGATATCATTGAAAAACAACAATTGTGTACAAATTTGAAAAAGGACATGCATCAAATAATGCATATATTAGCTCTAAATGGAGTTGAGATGCCTAGGAGTAGTGTCAATGACATGAAACTTAAAAATGCAGTCTGTGACTTCCTATTTTGGCCTGGATGTGTATGTTCATAGCTGCATAAACTCTTTAAGTAATCACTGTCCTAATCAATTAGCTATGAAAATAAGTTTAAATTGAGTGGGTTTGATGACACAAATCATGACATAGAGCACAAACACGCATTGGCAGTGGCAAGGGGTGTCAAGGGGTGGCAGAAAGACTTACCACCCCAATCTCGCTATGCTAAAATATATTACTAGTACATTATAAAACATTTTATTAAATCATATATATATCACATATAAAATAATATTATTGTTATCATTAGAACTACAATGTTATATTCATTAATGGTGGCTTCGGTTCATCCCTTTCTAATGGTAGCATCCATGTATTTTCTTGACTTTGGGGTGGTAATGGCGAACTTTCAGTTGGTGGAAGTAATGAACAATTAATTTTGAGTACCAACCACCAGTTAAATGTAATCAAACAAGAAGAACAGCTAAAGTTGCAATCAAGAGCAAATGGTGTGATATTTCGTTCATGCTGCGTCATTATTCCATTGATAATTGTATTTAAGGTGAGTAGAAAATCGTTCCCTCAAAGCATACTCATGAATGCATAATTAAGAGTACACTTTTCTTCTAAACGATTATTTGTCTATTAACTTTGTTTATTAAGTGTCACAAGTGGGCATGTTCCATATGCTAGCCCCAGTTCAGCTATCAGTACTACCGTTCTTATTATATGGCCATGGTAGAAACAACTTTTGTTATTTTTCATTATCTAGGTTGAAAATAGTAATATGTTTGGTATTTCATAATTATTGCTAAATCCATTTTTTTAACAAAGTTGACTTATGTAGTTGTAACTGTTATTTTTTATTAAAATTCCTGATACGTATTTGTATATTATTAATCAAGGGGTTTTCACACTGGTGCATTTTACTTTTATGATTTAAAGCCACATATTAATTATTATTCTTGAATTATGTAGGGAAATAAAAAGGAAATTTAAAAGTGGGTTGTGAACTTTCTCATCTGTGGAAAAGTGCTATTCCGCCACACTAAATTGCCTTAAGTAATGTAAAAACAAACTATATTCATATTGACCAGATGTGGTTTTAGTGTGGAGTAATCTTTAGGCTATCTTATGTCATGGATATTTGAGGAAAACAGGCCCCTGTATGTAAATACAGCTCAGGAAAATATTAAGAAACCATTTAATCTGGTTTTACTATTGATAGTTATTTGTTTGGTTAAAGTGAAAAATTTTATTTTACTCCATTACCTACTGACAACGTTTCTCCCACATTCTAAATTGTCATTTATCTCATTTATTTGCAGAAAATGACAATGGGTCAAAAAACATAAAATGTGCGTTATCAGACCTTGAATAATGCCAAGAAAATAAGTTCATATACATTTTTAAACAACACAATACTAATGAGTGATTCTTAGGAAGAGTTCAGAAAACAATATTTGGTGGAATAATAATGTATAATAATAATAATTGGCTTTCATACATCTTGGCATAGTCTTCACCAGTCTCTCACATTAATGTTAGGTGATTTTGTTACTCAAGGTGCAAAATTCAAGCAGCTCATCTTTCTTTGATGGCTTGTGACTGTTCATGTTCCTCTTGATCACATTCCAGAGGTTTTCAATGGGGTTGATTTAAGAAACATTTGCAGGGGTTCTTAACTTTTTCCAGAGCTGTATATACATGTATATAGAATCTGAGTTAAAAAAGTTATGTATTCAACATTTACTTGCATTCAACATACAATTCAATTTTAGAATAACTATATTATACTGTAATATAAATAATAAATAAAATTAACAACATTCAAGCAGTAATTGTTTAATCTTGATCCTATTTGTGTATGTTTGTGCACATCATCCAACCTCTTGCAGATGCTGTAGCTGCATGAGGCATAAATCTATTTAAACTATGTTTCACAAATATATTTCCCAGTAGTTACTGTACACAAATTTAAATTTAGGCTGGCTGACTTGTTTTTGTTTAGTCTTCCTTCAGTAGCAACAAAAATAGATTTTCTTTGGTTTATGTAGGTTTTTCCAGTGCCTGCTCCATGCCACATCACAAATACCTCCTGCCATCTCTTTGCCACCCAAGTGAAAATGTCTAGATCCGCCCCTGCAAACACGACAGTAAACCTTTTAGCTCAATAATGTTTCTGCCTTGTAACGATGTGCAGGGTAGCAGATGAGTCAAAAATGAGTAATGCAACAACAACTACATCCACTCATACTTTCTACGAATGTACTGTAGCAATCCATTGGTGGAGTGATGTCATTTTTAATATACCACTTTTCTCTCCCTCCTGCTCCACTTCTTCATCACCCTTTTCTCCCCCCCTCCTCCCTCCCTCCTCTCTCCTCATTTGTCTCCTAGTCTGTGAATTGTCATTCAATATCATTCTCCCTAATTTTCTATTCCCCTTCAACCGTTGTCTTCTCTACTCTCCCCTCAACAGAAAATACAAATACAGTGCACTCAATAAATACTAGGACAGTGCGGTACAGATAGGTACAGATTGAACTATATTCTGTCACTGATAAGTTTTGAAATTACATTGCAATTATCACACAATATGCATGAACACGAGATATATGCTAGCTCCATCAACCATGTAGAGTGACAAATATGGCCAGAAGCCCGTGGCCTAGTTAGCTACACAATACATAGTGATGTTTACAACAACATATGGGCTACAGTGAGGGAAAAATTATTTGATCCCCTGCTGATATTTTGTTTGCCCACTGACAGAAGAAAATTATGTCTTTAATTTTAATGGTAGGTTTATTTGAACAGTGAGAGACAGAATAACAACAAAAAAATCCAGAAAAAGTTATTAATTGATATGCATTACAATTAGTGAAAAAAATATTTGATCCCCTCTCAATCAACAAGATTTCTGTCTCCCAGGTGACTCTTATATAGGTAACGAGCTGAGATAAGGAGCACTCCCTTTAAGGAGTACTTGTTACCTGTATAAAAGACACCTGTCCACAAACGCAAGCAATCAATCAGATTCCAAACTCTCCACCATGGCCAATACCAAAGAGCTGTCCGAGGATGTCAGGGACAAGATAGTAGACCTACACCAGGCTGGAATGGGCTACAAGACCATCGCCAAGCAGCTTGGTTAGAAGGTGACAACAGTTCGTGCAATTGTCGCAAATGGAAGAAACTGAAAATAACTGTCTCCCACAGTTTGGGGCTCCAATGTTGTGGTCAGATGAGACCAAAAATGAGCTCTTTGGCATCAACTCATCTCGTCATGTTTGGAGGAGGAGGAATGCTGCCTATGACCCCAAGAACACCATCCCCACCTGTCAAAAGTGGTGGTGGAAACATTATGCTTTGGGGGTGTTTTTCTGCTAAGGGGACAGGACAACTTCACCGCATCAAAGGGACGATGGACGGGGCCATGTACCGTCAAATCTTGGGTGAGAACATCCTTCCCTCAGCCAGAGCATTGAAAATGGGTCGTGGATGGGTATTCGAGCATGACAACTAGTGATAGACCAATTTTATTGGCCGGCCGCTATATCGGGCCGATATTTGCGTTTTTACGTGTTTCCGCAGATATGCGGCTGCTGCGTTTGCCGATTTTCCTGGCATTTTTTACAGACAGGCATCCAAACAGGCAGCTCTGTTCATGTGCAGACCAAGCACTGCACCGTGTTCTACCTCACAATTTTTATTATTTGTTAAATATTGTTTATCTATTTGTTCTTACTTGTTCTACCTCATCTGTTTTTACCATTTGTTAAATATTTAAGTAAAAAAAAAACATTTTTTATTTTGAGACTTTTGTTAATTGTGCAATTTTGATGTAATCCTCAGACCCATTGTCAGACCTTGGTGCAGTGGGCCCTGGGTTCCTCCTGTTGCAGGACAATGCCTGGCCTCGTGGCCAGAGTCTGTACTGTAAGCATTTTGTGGATGGCGAAGGCATTGAAGCCATAGACTGGCTGTCACATTCCCAATCTAATTGAGAACCTCTAGGACGTTATGTATCAGTGCATCTGACACTGCCAAGTAGTGTCACAGACTGTCCAGAAGCTCACTGATGCCCTGATTCAGGTCTGAGAAAAGATCCCGCAGGACACGATTTGCTGTCTCATCAGGAGCATGCTCACGAATACAGGCACGTGGGGGCCATACACACTACTGATGAATTTTGATGAAAATTCATCACACTTTGCCTAAGGTCAACTGAAGAGTGGCTGTCTGGGAACCTGAGAGCTGCCAGTTCAAATCCAGATTGGGGATTTACTTTGTATCTTTTGGGGGAAATGTGGATACTCAGTTCAAAACAACACTGTAGCTTATTTCAAATCTATAAAACAACCATGTATTTAAAGGTACAATATGTAGTTTTCCAAAACAATAACAAAAGACATACTTTGCATTAAAAAAGAAAACATCACTATACCTATATTATATATATTTCTTAGTTGTGTACTTACATTATCCTAAATGTATCCACAAACTTTCAAACCCAGAGAAATTTGTAATATAATTCGAAGACACAGGACGTTTCATTTTGTCTTCCGTCAATGGTGTCATATTGTAACGTCCAGCCCTGTTTGGGCTGTATAATATGCCCCTCTTTTGTGTTGTGTTATGTATATATATATTCAGTATCTATTTACGGTGGTTTAGTTTGCTATTTTGGTTATCAGTGTTATGTATGGTTCTGTTCAAGTGTGTGTGATGTTTTAGCCCCCCCTAGTGTCTCTTTAGTGATGTCTGTCATATCCGTTCTGT